>OLMU01001071.1:0-13657 GCA_900291995.1 Licmophora abbreviata | reverse complement strand
GCGCTTGATGAAGCCGAGGCCGATGGAATGGCCCAGAGAGGGCGAATAGGCCACCGAGGTCATCCAGCCCTGATCGTTGTCCATGCTGGCCGTGTCGCCGCGCGTGATGAAATGCGAGCCTGCCGCCAGCTTGTCGGCGCGGTTGACCGGTCGGAAGCCCACCAGCTTGATCGCGTCGTCGCGGATCATCTCGGGGCGTTGGCTGAGCACGGCGCCGATGCTGTCTTTCTTCTGGCTGACCATACGGCCCATGCCAAGATTATGCGCGGTGGTCTGACCGTTGAGTTCATTGCCCGCCGCATGGCCCTTTTCGATGCGCATGACGCTGAGCGCCTCGGTGCCGTAGGGGGTGGCGTCATATTCGGCCCCGGCTTGCATCAGCACGCCCATCATGGCGTTGCCATAGCGCGCGGGCACAGCGATTTCATAGGCGAGTTCCCCCGAGAAGGAGATCCGGAAGAGCCGCGCGGGCGTGCCGCCGCAGACCGTCACCTCGCCGCAGGCCATGAAGGGGAACGCCTCGTTCGAGATGTCATGCTCGGCGTCGATCACCTTGCGCAGGAGGTTGCGGGCATTGGGACCGGCGACGGCGAATTGCGCCCAGCCATCGGTGGTCGAGATCAGGTGCACATCGAGATCGGGCCAGAGGCACTGGCGCGCGAATTCAAGGCGGCGGAAGACCAGCACGGCGTTGGCGGTGGTGGTGGTCATCACGTAGTGATTTTCGGACATCCGCGCGGTGGTGCCGTCGTCATAGGCGATGCCATCCTCGCGCAGCATCAGCCCGTAGCGGACCTTGCCCACGGCCAGCGTGGCGAAGCCGTTGCAATAGATGCGGTTGAGAAACTCGCCCGCGTCGCGACCCTGAATGTCGATCTTGCCAAGGGTGGTCACGTCGCAGATGCCGACGCAATTGCGGGTGGCCGTCACCTCGCGGTCGACGCTGTCGCGCCAGCCCTGTTCACCGGGGCGGGCATACCACTGGGCGCGCAGCCAGTTGCCCACCTCGACGAAGGTGGCGCCGTTTTCCTTGGCCCATTGATGCGAGGGCGTCAGGCGGAAGGGGCGGAAATCGTGGCCACGGGACCGGCCCCCAAGCGCGCCCAAGGGCACGGGCGTATAGGGCGGGCGAAAGATAGTGGTGCCGGTTTCCGGGATCGTCTTGCCGGTGCATTCGGCCATGATCGCAAGGGCCGGGATATTGGCGGTCTTGCCCTGATCGGTGGCCATGCCAAGCGTGGTGTAGCGCTTGAGATGTTCGACCGCGCGGAAGCCTTCGCGGTAGGATTGCTTGACGTCCTTGACGGTCACGTCGTTCTGCTGATCGAGCCAGGCGCGCTTGGTGCTCTCGCGCACATGCCAGAAGGCGGCGCCGCGATGCGGCTCGTCCTCGGCGCGGGGTGTGGCGGTGTGGCTGGCGGTGAAGCCGAGCTGTTCGATCTGGGCATTGGCGGTCGCCTGCCCCTGCGCCAGAGCGGCGGCAAGGGTGAGCGCGCCATTGGCGGCACCGGCGACGGCCATGCTGGGGGGCAGCGCATCGCCGGGGACAAAAGCGTTGATATCCTCACGCCAGACGGGGCGACCGCGCTGATGGCAGGTGAGGTGAACATTGGGGTTCCAGCCGCCTGAGACGGCAAGGCAGTCGACGGGGATCACCTGACCATCGGTGAGGGTGATCGACTTGATCCCCTTGCGGCCCACGGTATCGACCACGCCCGCGCCCCGGATATGGCGCGCACCCGACACATCGAGGGGGGCGGGGGCATCGCGGCTGTCGATCACGGCGGGCACATGCACGCCGCGCGCCGCCAGATCGGCGGCGGTGCGCCAGCCGTCGTCGTTGTTGGTGAACACCGCGACCTCGTGGCCCGGGGTCACGCCGTAGCGGTTGAGATAGGCGCGCACGGCCCCGGCCAGCATGATGCCGGGACGGTCGTTGTTGCCAAAGGCGATGGGGCGCTCGGTGGCGCCAGCGGTCAGCACGGCGCGTTTCGAATAGATCCGCCAGAGGATCTGGCGCGGCTTGCCGCCCGCATCGGCCAGATGATCGGTGCAGCGTTCCAGAGCGCCGTAGGTGCCGTGATCGTAGGCGCCATAGACCGTGGTGCGGGTCATCAGACGGACATTGTCCATCGCGGCCAGTTCGGCCACCACGCCTGCGGCCCAATCGGCGCCGCGCATGCCGTCGATTTCGAGCGTTTCGGCGTTGAGGCGGCCACCGGGGCGGAAATCCTCGTCAGCGAGGATCACGCGCGCACCGGCCCGGCCCGCGGCCAGAGCGGCGGCAAGCCCCGAGGGACCTGCGCCGATCACCAGAAGGTCGCAATGGGCGAAGCCCTTGTCATAGCGGTCGGGGTCGTCCTTCATCGACAGGCTGCCAAGGCCCGCCGAGGCGCGGATCACCGGCTCGTAGAGCTTTTCCCAGAAGGCGCGCGGCCACATGAAGGTCTTGTAGTAGAAGCCCGCCGAGAGGAAGGGCGACAGAAGGTCGGTCACGGCCATCAGATCGAACTCGAGCGAGCCGCGATGGTTCTGGCTGGTGGCGGTCAGGCCCTCGAAAAGCTCGACCGTGGTGGCGCGGGTGTTCGGCTCCTGATGGGCACCGGAGCGCAGTTGCACCAGCGCGTTGGGTTCCTCGGAGCCGGCGGTGAGGATGCCGCGCGGGCGGTGATACTTGAACGAGCGGCCCACGAGGCGCTGACCGTTGGCCAGAAGCGCGGAGGCGAGCGTGTCGCCGGGATGGCCCTTCATCCAGGTGTCGTTGAAGCGGAAGCTGAGTTCGGTGGCACGGTCGACCTGACCGTTGGCGATGCGGTTTTTCTGGCTCATTTGCTGCGCCCCCGTTGGCGGGCCACGTCGCGGGCCAGTTCGACCGATGTGATCTGGTGTGTGACGGTGTCGCGGGTCACGACAAGCCACGAGCGGTCGCCCTGTTCGTGATACCAGAGCTCGCGGTGCAGACCGGCGGGGTTGTCACGCAGATAGCCGTATTCGTGGAAACGCTGCATCGCGTCTTCGGCCTGCCAATCGGGACGGTCGATCAGCGACACATCGCCCAGATAGACGAATTCGGCGGCGTCGCGGGGACCGAGAAGGGGGTGGTCGATGATCATCTGTCGTGCCTTTGTTAATGCAGGTTGGGCTGGTTGCCCTGCCCCTTCTCGTCGATCATGTTGCCGGTCATGAAGCGGTCGAGCCGCATCTGGGTGGCGGTGGGGTGCGGCGTGTCGCGGGCCAGAAGATGCGCGTAGCAAAAGCCGCTGGCGGGTGTGGCCTTGAAGCCGCCGTAGCACCAGCCGCCGTTGAAATAGAGCCCGCCGATATGGGTCTTGTCGATGAAGGGAGAGCCGTCCATCGACATGTCCATGATCCCGCCCCAGCTGCGCAGGAGGCGGGCGCGGCCGATCATCGGCATGATGGCCATGCCGCCTTCGGCCACGTCCTCGACCACGGGCAGGTTGCCGCGCTGCGCGTAGGAATTGTAGCCGTCGATATCACCGCCGAAGACCAGACCGCCCTTGTCGGACTGGCTGACATAGAAGTGACCCGCGCCGAAGGTGATGACGCCGGGCAGCACGGGTTTCAGACCTTCGGTGACGAAGGCCTGCAGCACATGGCTTTCGATGGGCAGGCGCATGCCCGCTTTCTCCATCACGCGGCTGGACGAGCCCGCGACGCAGACCGCGACCTTCTTGGCGCGGATCGCACCCCGGGTGGTCTGCACGCCACGGCAGGTGCCGTTCTCGATGTCGAAGCCGGTCACTTCGCAATTCTGGATGATGTCGACGCCGCGCGCGTCGGCGCCGCGCGCATAGCCCCATGCGACCGCGTCGTGGCGCACCGTGCCGCCGCGCCGCTGATACAGCCCACCCTTGATCGGGAAGCGGGCATTGTCGAAATCGAGGAACGGCAATTCGCGGCGCAACTGCGCGGCATCGGCCAGTTCGGCATCGGCGCCCGCGAGGATCATCGCGTTGCCACGCCGCACGAAGGCATCGCGCTGCGCATCGGTATGAAACAGGTTCAGGATTGACCGCTGGCTGACCATGGCGTTGTAGTTGAAATCCTGCTCCAGCCCTTCCCAGAGCTTGAGCGAGAATTCGTAGAATGGCTCGTTGCCCGGCAAAAGGTAGTTGGAGCGGATGATCGTGGTGTTGCGCCCGATATTGCCCGAGCCAAGCCAGCCCTTTTCCAGAACGGCCACATTGGTCAGGCCGAATTCCTTGGCGAGATAATAGGCGGTGGCAAGGCCATGCCCGCCGGCGCCGACGATGACGATATCATATTCGGATTTCGGCTCGGGTTCGCGCCAGACGGGTTTCCAGCCCTTGTTGCCGGTCAGCCCTTCGCGGAGAATCCGAAATGCAGAGTAGCGCATTGGCATCGCTTCCTATCAGTGGTCCAGTCTACAATGACCGGTCTTCAGGAAATGGACTTTTCCGAAACGGACGTTTATTTTCATTTTATGGACGAGATTGGTACAAAAACTGTGACCACCCGACGAATCGGCATTCTGCCGGTCGAGGGGTTCGCGATGATGTCCTATGCGTCGCTGGTGGAGCCGATGCGCGCGGCGAACCTGCTGGCGCGCCGGGTGCTTTACGACATGGTGAATGTGTCGACCAGCCCCGCGCCGGTGGCGAGTTCCGGTGCGGCGGTGGTGATGCCGCAAGCGCGGGTGGGCGACGATCTGGATCTGGATTACCTGTTCGTTGTCGCGGGCGGCGATCCGACGGGATATGACGACCGGCGGGTGATGACATGGCTGGCAAGGCTGGCGCGCGAGGGTGTGCCGCTTGGGGGCGTGTCGGGCGGGCCGATCATCCTTGCGCGCGCCGGGCTGATGGCGGGACGGCGGATGACGGTGCATTGGGAACATGCCGCAGCACTTGCCGAAATCTCGCCGCATCTGCTGATCGAGAGGACGCTTTACGTGATCGACCGCGATCGGGTGACCTGTGCCGGGGGGACCGCGCCGATGGACCTGATGCATGCGCTGATAAGCCAGCATCACGGGGCGCCCTTTGCGCGGCTGGTGAGCGACTGGTTCATGCATACCGAGGTGCGCCCATCGATCGGGCCGCAGCGCGCGGGGCTGGTCGAGCGGGTGGGATCGAACACCCCGGCGATCCTTGATGCGGTCGAGGCGATGGAGGCGCATGTGGCCGAGCCGCTGCCACTCGAGCGGCTGGCGGCCTATGCGGGACTGTCGCCAAGGCAGTTGAACCGGCTTTTTCAGGACAGACTGGGCCGGTCCACGATGCGCTATTACCGGGAATTGCGGCTGGACAAGGCGCAGAGCCTTTTGCGCAATTCGCCGCTGAGCCTGACCGAGATCGCGCTGGCGACGGGGTTTGCCAGTTCCTCGCATTTCTCACGGGTCTACGCGCAGCATTTCGGGGGGCCGCCCTCGTCCTACAGGTAGGGGCAGAAACCGGCAGGGTGGGCGCGAATTGCGCAAAGCCCTGCTGGATGCTTGCCCAAGGCGCGCAGCCCCCCTACCGTTGGCGCGACCGATCGCATTGGAGGCCCGCATGCATATCCTTGTTCTGCAACATGAGCGCGTCGAACATCCCGGCATCTTCCGAAAGTTCCTGGCCGAGGATGGCCATACATGGGATGCCGTCGAACTGGATGAGGGCGAGGCGCTGCCCCAGATCGACGGCTATGACGCGCTGTGGGTCATGGGGGGGCCGATGGATGTCTGGCAGGAGGACGCGCATCCCTGGCTGGTGGCCGAAAAGGCCTATATCCGGGAGGCGGTGGAAGAACGCGGGATGCCGTTTCTGGGCCTTTGTCTTGGGCATCAACTGCTGGCCGAGGCGCTTGGCGGCACGGTGGGCAAATCCGAGCGCCCGGAGGTCGGCGTGCTGGATGTGATGCTGACCGAGGCAGGCGCAAGCGGCGTTCTGTTCGACGGGCTGCCCGAGGTGTTTCCAGCGCTGCAATGGCATGGCGCGGAGGTGACGGCCCTGCCGCCCGGCGGACAGGTTCTGGCGACATCGCCGGATTGCGCGGTGCAGGCGATGAAATGGGGCACGCGGGCCTATTCGATGCAGTTCCACATGGAGGTCGAGCCGGACACAGTGCGGGTCTGGGCCGACATTCCGGAATATGCGGGTGCGCTGGAGGCGGCTTTGGGCGCGGGCGCCGTGGAGCGGCTGGAGGCGGACTGCGCGGCCAAAATGCCCATGTTCAACGATATGGCCGAGCGGCTCTATATCAACTGGTTGCAGGCGACGGCCAAGACCTGAGCCGGGTCAGGCAGCGCCCCAGCCGTCGGATTGCATTTCACGCAGGCGGCTGGCGGTGCGTTCGAATTCGAAACTGCCCTCGCCTTCGAGATAGAGATATTCGGGATCGGCGGCGGCCGAGCAGATCAGTTGCACCTTGGCCTCGTATAAAGCGTCGATCAGGGTGACGAAGCGTTTGGCCTCGTTGAAGTTGGAGCGACCGAGCTGGGGGATGTTTTCCAGCACCAGCACACGCGCGGCGGCGGCAAGGGCCAGATAATCGGCGGGGCCGAGCGGTTTGCCGCAGAGATCATAGAAGCTGGCGCGCGACACGCCGTTGCGGAAGGCGGGGATCGTGACCTCGCGTTTCTGGACATGCAGGGTCAGCGGCGGGGCGGGCTGCGCATCGGTCAGCTCGGTCCAGAGGGTTTCGAGCTGAGCGCGCGTGTCGGGGCCGAGCGGGGTGAAATAGGTGGGACTGCCCGAGAGCCGATCCTGCCGGTAATCGGTCGGGCCGTCCATCTGGTGCACGACCATGCGGGTCTTGATGAGGTCGATGAAGGGCAGGAAAAGCTGCCGGTTGAGACCGTTCTTGTAGAGGTCATCGGGCGGGCGGTTGGAGGTGGTCACCACCACGACGCCGGCATCGAAGAGCGCCTGAAACAGGCGGCCCACGATCATCGCGTCGGTGATGTCGGTGATCTGCATTTCGTCGAAGGCCAGAAGGCGCAGATCGTCGGAAACGGATTTGGCGACGGGGGCCAGGGCATCCTCGATCCCGCGCTGGCGGGCGGTGTGCATCCCGGCATGGATTTCCTGCATGAAGGCATGGAAATGCACGCGACGCGCAGGCACCGGCACGGTTTCCACAAAGAGGTCCATCAGCATCGACTTGCCGCGCCCCACCCCACCCCAGAGGTAAAGACCGGGGGGCGCTTCGGGCGCACGGCGACGGAACCAGCCCTTGGGCGCAGGTTGGGCGAGGGCGTCGCGGATACGGTCGAACTCGGGCAGCACGGCGCGCTGCGCGGGATCGGGGGTCAGCGCCCCGGTGGCCACCTTTTCGGCATAGAGATCGGTCAGAGTGTTCATGGCGTTCCGCATAGCGCGACACGCGCGGCAAGAAAAGCCGTCGCTTTGGTGATGGGGGGCATCACGAGACCTGAATTGACGCGCGGCGGGGTTTGATCATTATGGCGGTGCTCAGGTTCAGGACGTTCCCCATGAAACCATCCGCGCCCTTGTTCACGCCCGTTCTGATCGCGGGCTGCGCCATCATGCTGGTGTCGTTCGCGGTGCGCGCGTCTTTCGGCGTGTTCCAGATCCCGATTGCCGAGGAGTTCGGCTGGCTGCGGGCCGAGTTCAGCCTGGCGATTGCCATACAGAACCTGGCATGGGGGATCGGGCAGCCGATCTTCGGGGCGCTGGCGGAACGGATCGGGGATCGCAAGGCGATCGTGCTGGGGGCGGTGACCTATGCCGCCGGGCTGGTGCTGTCGTCCTTCGCGGTGACGCCGGAGGCGCATCAGCTTTATGAAATCCTTGTCGGCTTCGGTATCGCGGGCACCGGGTTCGGGGTGATCCTTGCAGTGGTGGGACGGGCCAGTTCCGAGGAAAACCGATCGATGAGCCTTGGCATCGCCACGGCGGCGGGATCGGCGGGACAGGTGTTCGGGCCGCCGGTGGCCGAGGCGCTGTTGAGCGTGATGGATTGGCAGATGGTGTTCCTCGTGTTTGCGGGCGCGGTGCTGGCGACGCTGGCGTTCCTGCCGATGATGCGCAGTCCGGCACCAGCCAGCCGCGCCGAGCTGGAAGAGAGCATGAGCACGGTTCTGGGCCGAGCGTTTCGCGATCCGTCCTTCACGCTGATCTTCGTGGGGTTCTTCAGCTGTGGGTATCAGCTTGCCTTTGTGACGGCGCATTTCCCGGCCTTCGTCACAGAAATGTGCGGGCCGATCATGGCGGGCGGCGTGCTGCATTCGATTGGGGTGACGACGACATCGGCGCTTGGCGCGATGGCGATCGCGGTGATCGGGCTGGCGAATATCGCGGGCACGCTGAGCGCGGGATGGCTGGGCAAGAGGTATTCGCGTAAATACCTGCTGGCCGGCATTTACGCCGCGCGCACGGTGGTTGCGGCGGTGTTCATCCTGGTACCGATGACGCCCACAAGCGTGCTGATCTTCGCGGCGGCGATGGGATCGCTGTGGCTGGCCACGGTGCCCCTGACCAGCGGGCTGATCGCGCATATCTACGGCATCCGCTATATGGGCACGCTCTATGGGATCGTGTTCTTCAGCCACCAGCTTGGCAGTTTTTTGGGCGTCTGGCTGGGCGGGCGGATGTATGACCTGCATGGCGACTATACGCTGGTGTGGTGGATCGGCGTGGGGGTGGGCGCGTTCTCGGCGCTGGTGCATCTGCCGGTGCGCGAGCGCCGCAGCACACCGCCGCCACCCTTGGCCATGGCAAGCTGAGGGAACCCTAGCCTAAAGCGTTCCGCCTTTAACCTGAGGCATCAGCGACAGACGGAACGCGCGCAACGATTGAACGGAGCACTGCATTTCGCGAAAATCTGTGAGTCAGGTTTTTCGCGAAACGCTTTAGCGGGTCAACAGGACATCCAGAAGATCGACCACCTCGGCGTCATGGGTATAGGCGAGCGCATGGCTTGCGCCCGAGATCATTTCCTGCCGGGCATCGCGGTTCCATTCGGCCAGCCGCCCCATGCCGGAGATCGGGATCACCTCGTCCTCGCGCGCCCAGATCGCCAGAACCGGCAGGCCGACCGAGGCGATGGCGCGGTGGGCGGGGGCGATATCCTCGTCCAGCGCGCCACGCAGTGACGACAGGACCGCCCCACGAAACCCGCGCCAGCGCAACTGGGCCTGCTGGAGATCGACGACGTTGTCGATGCTGGTGTCGAGACCACGCTCGGCTTCCGTCGCGGCGCGGAACTGACGGCCATAGAGCGCCATGAAGAGCCAGCGGCCCAGCCAGTCGTGATTGACCACAAGCCGCGCGATGGGGCCAAGATCGTGGCCCATGCCAGCGGGTGCGAGCAGCACAAGCTGGCGCAGGCGATCCGCATGGCGCGCAGCGAAAGCGGCAGCGATCACGCCGCCCATGGAATAGCCCATAAGGGTAATCGGCTCGTCAATATCGAGCGCATCGAGCAGGTCTTCGAGCTGGGTCACGAAAAAATCGCTGTCCTGACCGCCGCGCGGTCGCGCCGACCAGCCACGCCCATATAGGTCATAGACCAGCACCCGAAACCCCAGACGCCCCAGACCGGCGGCGATGGGATACCACACGAAAGAGGGCGTCGTCAGCCCATGCACGCAGACGATGAGCGGCCCGGACTGCGCGCCGAGCCATTGGTAATGCGTGGGTCCAAGCGGGAGATCGGCCATTTGCCCCGGCGCATCGGCACGGTCCGCATCCGACAGGGCCGGGCGCAGGGCTTCGGCCAGAAAGGGTGCCAGCAGGATCGTCAAGACGATGGCTGCGAGCACCCACCAGATCATTGTGAACCCTGCCAGGCGTCGAGGATATAGCGGCTGGTCATCAGGTCGAGATGCGCGCCGCCGCCATTCTTGAAGAGGGTGATCTCATCCTCGGAGCGGCGCTGGAACGCCTGCGGCTGGTAGTAATCCGCGATCAGCGCGTCGCGGGTGATGGTGCCTGTCTCGAGCGGGATCTTGATCTCGCCGATATGGCCCACCGTGGTGTTGAAACTGTCCACGAACACCCGCGCACGGGAGATGGCGGTGTCGTCGGCCTCGCGCATGTCGGGGCGGTAGGCGCCGATAAGGTCGATATGCTGGCCGGGCTGCAGCCAGTCACCCTTGAGGATCGGTTCGGTGGACATGGTGGCGCAGGTCACGATATCGGCGGCGCGCACGGCGGCTTCCAGATCATCGGCCACCTGCAGGCCGGGGCAGTCGGCGGCCATCGCTTCGGCATTTGCCCGCGTCCGGTTCCAGACCGTGAAGCGGGCATCGGGGAAAGCGGCGGAATAGGCCTCAACCAGTGAGCGGCCCACGGTGCCGGCGCCGACGATCAGGATATTCCGACTGTCGGGGCGGGCCAGTCTGCGCGCGGCATAAAGGCTGTCACCGGCGGTCTTCCACTTGGTCACGAGGTGGAAATCCACCAGAGCCGACAAGGTGCCGCCCGCATCGTCATAGAGATTGACCGCCCCGTTGACCATCGGCGCGCCGCGCCCCGGATTGCCGGGGAAGATCGTCGCTGTCTTGACGGCCATGCCCAGCCCGTCGATCCATGCGGCGCGATTGAGCATCGTATCGGGGTCGCGGTAAAGGAACGTGTCGGCGATCTCGGCGCGGGGGAGTTTGTGACCCGCCTCGAACGCATCGCAGAGGGCCAGCCAGTCAAGATGCGCTTCGCCCTCGTCGAAAGGGATGATGGTGATGCTCATGCGGCCTCGTTCTTGGTCAGTAATCCGTAGTCTATCAGAGTTTGCGCCCAATCGGCAGGGTCTGCAAACAGATGGGTTTTCCAGCCGCGCGCCGCGGCGGCGGAGATGTTGTCTGCGCGGTCATCGGCGAAGAGAAGGCTTTCAGGCGCAAACCCGCAATCGGCCTCGACGGCGGCATAGATGGCGGGGTTGGGTTTGGCGAGGCCCATCTCGCCCGAGATGTAATGGCGGTCGAATTCGGTCAGGAAGGGGAATTGCGCGGCGCTGAGCGGAAAGTTCGCCGCGCCGAAATTGGTCAGCGCAAAGACCGGAACGCGCCGCGCGCGCAAGGCGCGCAGCAGGCGGACGGAATGGGGGATGTCGGGTTGGGCGATGCCGGTCCAGTCGGAATGAAACAGCGCGATGTCGTCGTGCCAGTCGGGATGGGCGGAGGCGGTCTCGTGGATGACGGCGGCGAAATCCTCGCCGCTGTCGATCCGGGTCATCATGGCATGAACGTCGAACGCCGCAAAGAGTTGGGCGGCCCGCGCCGCGCCGATGCGTTCGGCCATGCGCCGTTCCGGCTGCCATTCGATCAGGACATTGCCGATGTCGAAAATGACGGCGTTGATGGTCATGCGATTACCTTCTGCTCGGGTCTTTGGCCGTCAAGGTGCGGCCCTTGGTGGACTCGCGCCAGATGAGATAGAGGCCCGAGCCGATGATGAGCGCGATGCCGATCCATGCGGTGGGGGCGGGCCATGTGCCGAAGACGGTGACGCCCCACATGATCGCCATCGGCATGGCGACATATTCGAAGGGCGCGGCGAAGGCGGCCTCGGACAGCCGGTAGGCCTGAGAGATGAAAAAACCGCCGAACACGCCGGACACCCCCAGCATGGCGAGGATCGGCCAATCTTCGGGCGCGATGGGCCCCCAGGCGCGCAGCAGGAATTCCAGTGATGGATGCCCGGAGCCTGCAAAGCTGCCATGGCCGAGGGTCAGGCCGAAGATCACGCTGGCCACGATGAAGGTGGACTGGATGTAGAACGCCATGGTCGCGGCACTTTCGGTCCCGCCGATCTTGCGGGCGACGATATGCATGACCGCATAGAGCGTGGCCGCCGCGATCGGCAGAAGCGACGCCAATTGAAACGCCGTGGTGCCGGGCTTGACGATCACCATTACCCCGATGAAGCCCACGGCGATCGCCGCCCATCGGCGCGCGCCCACGGTTTCACGCAGGAAGATCACCGAGAAGATGGTGATGATGAGCGGAGAGACGAAGAACACCGCCACCGCATCGGCGATGGGCATCGCCGCCAGACCCAGAAATAGGCACATATTGGCGAAGACCACGCAGACCCCGCGCAACAGATGCGCCCCGAGCCGCCGTGTGCGCATCACGCGCAGCCCACCGGCCAGCGGCATGATGACCGCCAGAAGGATCAGCGTGCCGATCACCGAGCGGATCAGGATCACCTGATGCAGCGCATAGCGGTCGGACAGGAACTTGATGCCGACATCGTTGAGCGAAAAGCACATCACCGCCGCAAGCGCAAAAAGCGCGCCCATCAAGTTGGATCGCTGAATGGCAGAGGTGGTCATGAAGATCCGCGGCTTGTCCTGTGGGGGATACATGAGAGGAGCGGTCGCGGTTTGTAAACCCCCGGGGTCGGTTCGCGGAAGGAGCGGATGACGTGCGGGCCCGGACGGGGTTTGAGTATTTGGGGAACGATGAAAGGGGGGGCAGAGGTCAGGCGCCGGGGCGATGGGTGGCGGCGGAGCGGAGGGCGCGTTCGAGGGCGTCGAGGAAGCGGGAGCGGTCGGCGCGAGAGAAGCCCTTGCCGCCGCCCTGGCGGAACGGATCGGCGGCGCGAAGATCGGCCATCAGGTCGCGGGTGGCCAGGACGTTGCCGATATTGGCCTCGGTCAGAGGCTCGCCGTTATGCTTGAGCACCAGCGCGCCGGAGGCCACGCATTTGGCGGCCAGAGGGATGTCGCCGGTGATCACCACGTCGCCCGGTCTGGCCCGGTCGGCGATCCACTGGTCGGCCACGTCGGGGCCTTCGGGCACGATGACCGTTTCGACCAGAGGGTTCTGCGAGGGGCGCAGGCCGCCGTTCGAGACGATGAACATCTGCACCTTGTGGCGGGTGCCGACCTTTTCGACCTCGGCCTTCACGGGGCAGGCATCGGCGTCGACATAGATGCTCATGGAGAGGGATCCGCGGATGTGTCGCCCGGCAGGGTCGCAGGGGCAGCGGCGGGATCGCGGCGGACCTTGTATTCCTCGGGGATGGGCATGCGGTTGAACGCGTCGAGACCGGCGATCTTGTAGGCTTCGGCGAGGGTGGGATAGTTGAAGGTGTTCTGCACGAAATAATCCACCGTGCCTTTGAGATTGAGCACCGCCTGGGCGATGTGGATCAGCTCGGTCGCGCCTTCGCCGACGATCTGCACCCCCAGAACGCGGCGGGTTTTCAGGCTGAAGAGCATTTTCAGCATGCCATGTTCCAGCCCCATGATATGGCCACGCGAGGTTTCGCGGAAGCGGGCGACGCCGACCTCGTAGGGGATGCCACGCTCTTGCATCTCTTCTTCGGACATCCCGCAAGTGGAGATTTCGGGCACCGAATAGATGCCATAGGGAAACCAGGGGCTTTCCGGCAGGGTGGGTGTGTCGAGCGCATGGCAGGCGGCGACGCGGCCCTGCTGCAATGACGTGGAGGCCAGCGACGGATGCCCGATCACGTCGCCTGCGGCGTAGATATGCGGGATGTCGGTCTGGTAGGTCTTGCGGTCCACCGACAGGCGTCCACGGTGATCGGACTTCAGCCCGGCGGCGGAGAGGTTCAGACCGTCGGTCGCGCCCATGCGACCGGCGGCGAAGAGCAGCATCTCGGCGCGGATATGGCGGCCATTGGCGAGGCTGACCTCGACATGGCCGGGGGTTGTCTCGATCCGGTCGATGGCGCTGCCGAGGCGCAGATCGACCCCGTTT
>OLMU01001070.1:0-10446 GCA_900291995.1 Licmophora abbreviata | reverse complement strand
CGGTCGATGAAATCGAGAAACGTCTCGCGCGGTTCGATCAGGGTCACACGGACGTCGAGCGCGGAAAACATCGTGGCGTATTCCACGCCGATCACCCCGGCGCCCACCACGATCAGGCTGCGGGGGATCTGGGCGAGGTCGAGGAACTCGTCGCTGTCCACGACGCTGGTGCCGTTGAAGGGCACGGTCTCGGGGCGGTAGGTTTTCGTGCCTGTGGCGATCAGGAAGCGGTCGGCGGTGAGGATGGTCTTTTCGCCGGCTTCGGTGGCGACCTCGATCTCGTGCGGGCCGGTGAAGCGAGCGGCGCCGTTCAGAGTGTCCACATGGTTGCGGTTGAACTGGTGTTCGAGCACGTCGACCTCGTAATCGAGGGTCTTGTGCAGGCGCGCCTTGAGGTCGTGGGCGCCGATATCGTCCTTGACCCGGTAGGAGCGGCCATAGAAGCTGCGTTCGCGCCAGCCCGAGAGGTTCAGCACGGTTTCCCGAAGGGTCTTGGAGGGGATCGTGCCGGTATGCACCGACACGCCGCCGAACCGGTCCTTGCGGTCAATCACCAGCACCCGGCGCTTGAGCTTGCCGGCCTGAATGGCGGCGGCCCGGCCCGCCGGGCCCGAGCCGATGATGATCAGGTCATAATGGCTCATGGATCACCCCGAATAGAGCGCCTCGGCATGGAAGGAGACATGGTCTTCCATGAACGACGAGATGAAGAAATAGCTGTGGTCGTAGCCCGGCTGCATGCGCAGCGTGGCGTGTTGACGGCGTTCGGCGCAGGCGCTGGCGAGCGCCTCGGGGCGCAGCAGATCGAGGAACTGGTCCGAGGTGCCGGTGTCGATCAGCACCGGACCTTCGAAGCCCCGGTCGCGCATCAGGAGGCTTGCGTCATGGGCGGCCCAGGCGGCTTCGTCTTCGCCGAGATAGGCGGTGAACTGCTTGCGACCCCAATCGCTGGCGGTGGGGTTGCAGATCGGCGCGAAGGCCGACACGCTGGTGAAGCGGCCCGGCAGGGACATCGCCAGCGTCAATGCGCCATGCCCGCCCATGGAATGCCCGGTGATCGCCTGCCGATCAGGGTCGATCGGGAAATTGGCGGTCAGCACGCGCGGCAGATCCTCGGCGATGTAATCCCACATGCGGTAATGCGGCGCCCAGGGGTCTTGCGTGGCGTTGACGTAAAAGCCGGCACCCTGCCCCAGGTCATAGGCGGCGTCATCGGCCACGCCGTCGCCCCGGGGGCTGGTATCGGGAAACACCAGAGCGATGCCCTGTTCGGCGGCCCAGCCCTGAGCGCCGGCCTTGGTCATGGCGTTTTCATGGGTGCAGGTCAGCCCCGAGAGATACCAGAGCACCGGCACCGGGCCGTCGCGCGCCTCGGCGGGCAGAAAGAGGCCGAAGGTCATGTCGCAGCCGGTGGCGCTTGAGGCATGGGTATGGACAGATTGAACCCCGCCGAAGCAGGCGTTTTCCGATACGGTTCTCATTGGTCATCCCCTTTTTGCGAGTTGCGTGCGGTGCGTCTTGCGGTTGGCGCGACAATGACCACGGGGCGGGGTCGCTTGGCAACCCCGCAGGCGGCATGTGTCAGTAAAGACCCGACACCCAACCGATCACCAGAGAGACAGTGACCACAGCACCGGCGGTGGAGATCAGGATCGAGGCGGAGACCCGGTGAGGGGCCACGCGGTAATGCTGCGCAAGGATATAGACATTGCCCGCGACCGGCAGGGCGGCGGCCGAGATCATCACGGCGGCGGCGAAACGCTCGACCGGGAAGAGCACCAGGGCCGCCAGCGCCACAAAGGCCGGGTGCAGCACCAGTTTGCAGAAACTGAGCCAGCCAGCCACCATGGGACGTTCGGCCGATTTCGAGGCCAGCGACGCGCCGATGGCAAACAGAGCCCCCGGCGTCGCGGCGCCGCCGAGGATCGACAGGAACTGGTTCATCGGATCCGGGATCGGCAGGCGAAGCCCGGACCAGGCGAAGCCCAGAACGATCGACACGATCATCGGGTTTTTCACCAGCCCGAGCCCGACGGTGCGCAGAATGCCCAGATTCATCCGACCGTCCCGAGAGCCTGTCACCAGGATCACCACCAGCGAGCCGAACACGATCAAGTCCACCGCCAGCACCAGCATCACCGGGCCGATCGCCGCCTGCCCCAGAAGCAGCGTCAGCATCGGCACGCCGAGAAAGCCTGTGTTGCCGATGGCGGCGCATTGCGCCTCGATCGCGGTTTCCTCGATGCTGAGGCGGCGCAGGAAGGCCACGAGGGTGGCGATCAGATAGACGAAGGCGGTGCCCCAGAGATAGGCGGCCACGAAGGTCCAGTCGAACACCTCGGCGAAGCTGAGATTGGCGGAGAAGCGGAACAGCATCGCCGAGAGCGCGAAGTAGAACACGAATTTCGTAAGCCACGCGGTTGCGGCCTCGGTGAAGAAGCCGGTCCGGCCGGAGCCATATCCCAACCCGACGACGAGGAAGAACGGCAGCGTCTGAAGAAAGACATCGAACATGAGCGCTTCGTAGCACGTTGGATCGGGCGGTCAATCTGACTTCGGAGATTTGGGGGCCAGCCCCCGCCGTTGAAATCCCGGGGATTTCAACGACTCCCCCTGGGATATTTCCGGCCAGAAGAAACGCCGGGCGGTCTAACCGCTGCCGATCAGCACCCCGGCGGCGAAGACCAGTGCGCCGCCGAGCACCACCTGGAAGGCGGCGCGGAAGAACGGCGTCTGCATGTAGCGGTTCTGGATCCAAGCGATGGCCCAAAGCTCGATGAAGACGACGATCACGGCGATCACGGTCGCGGTCCAGAAATCGGGGATCAGGTAGGGCAGCGCATGGCCGAGCCCGCCCAGTGTGGTCATCACGCCCGAGGCCAAGCCGCGCTTGACCGGGCTGCCGCGGCCCGACAGCTCACCGTCGTCGCTGGCGGCTTCGGTGAAGCCCATGGAGATGCCCGCACCCACAGAGGCCGCGAGCCCGACGAGGAATGTCGTCCAGGTATCTTGGGTGGCAAAGGCGGTGGCGAAGATCGGCGCCAGGGTCGAGACCGAGCCATCCATCAGCCCGGCAAGGCCGGGTTGCACCCATGTCAGGATGAACTTGCGGTGGGCGGAACTGTTTTCGCTGTCGCGGCTGGCCGCGTCGAGATGGCTTTCGGCAAGGTCGGTGGCGCGGGTCTGGTGCCCGGCCTCGGCGGCGGCGAGATCGCCCAGAAGCTTGCGGGTGCCGGCATCGGTGCTGCGTTGGGCTGCCTTGAGATAGAAGGCTTCGGCGTCCTGCTCCATCGCTTCGGCTTCGGCGCGGATGCGGTCCAATCCGAGATTTTCCATCAGCCAGACGGGGCGGCGCGCATAGAAGCCTGCCACATGCTCGCGGCGAATGAGGGGGATCACCCCGCCGAAGCGGCGCTCGTGCAGGTCGATGAGGGCGCGGCGGTGGGTGTCTTCCTCGGCGGCCATGCCATCGAAGATCGCGGCGGTGTCGGGGAAATCGGCGCGCAGGCGTTCAGCGTAGCTGCGGTAGATGCGGGCGTCATCTTCTTCCGAGGAAATGGCGAGGGCCAGCACCTCTTGTTCGGAGAGGTCGGAAAAGCGGCGGCGTGACATCACTCCGGGGATCATGGCAAACGTCCTCGTTTAGAATGATTCTAAGGTAGCGAAATTCGGAAAAGGTGCAAGTGCGATCTGTGCTTGCAGGCGGTCAGGGGTGTCGAGACGCTTGCGATACAGTCTGTGCAAGACTAGATTGATCCAGCTTAGGGGATCACCGCATGACGGCCATGGCTGCTGAAATCAAGAAGGGTCGAAAATTCGATCAGGTGCTTGACGGCGCACGCGAGGTGTTCATGCGCGACGGCTTTGAAGGGGCCAGTGTCGATGAGATCGCCCGGGTGGCAGGGGTGTCCAAGGCGACGCTCTACAGCTATTTTCCGGACAAGCGGCTGCTGTTTTCGGAAGTCGCCCGCATCGAATGCAACCGGCAGGCCGAGGAGGCGATGGCCGAGTTCGACCTCAGCGACCCGGTCGATAGTGTGCTGCACGAGGTCGCAGACCGGATCGTGCGGTTCTTCCTGTCGGATTTTGGGCAACAGGTGTATCGCATCTGCGTTGCGGAATCCTATCGTTTTCCCGAGCTTGGGCAGCGGTTCTACGCGTCGGGTCCGGCGCTGGTGCGCGAACGGATGTCGGCGATCCTGAAGCCCTATATCGCGCGTGGCGAGTTGAAGATCGAGGACATGGATCTGGCCGCTGACCAGTTCGGACAGCTGTGCAAGAGCGATCTGTTCGTGCGCCGCCTGTGCGGGATCAGTAGAGAGACCAGCGAAGCCGATATCGAACGGGTGGTCACGGGCGTGGTCGAGATGTTCCTGGCGCGCTACGGCGCCTGATCCCCGACCGCGCCCAAGGCCCGGCCCATATGCCGGAAGGGGCGCCCGGTCAGGCGCCCACCTCGATGATCGCATGCGCCAGTTTCGGCACGGTCTCACGGTTCAACCCGGCGATGTTGATGCGGCTGTCGCCGACCATGTAGATGCCATGCTCGGCCCGCAGACGCTCGACGATTTCGGGCGAGAGACCGAGCCGCGAGAACATCCCGCGATGCTGGGCTATGAAGCCGTAGCGATCGGATCCGGCGAGGCGGCGCAATTCGGAGGACAGCTGTTCGCGCAGCGCCCGCATCCCGTTGCGGACCTCTTCGAGTTCGGCCTGCCAATCGGCGCGCAGGGCGTCATCGGTCAGCACCAAGGACACCATGCGCGCGCCATGATCGGGCGGGAAGGAATAGTTCTGCCGGTTGAGATAGGCGAGGTTCCCCTGTGTCACGGCATGCAGCCCACGCTCTTGGGCCACGGCCATCAGAAGGCCGGTGCGTTCGCGGTAGATGCCGAAATTCTTGGAACAGCTGGCCGCGATCAGCACCTCGGGGCAGCCCGAGACGACCATGCGGGTCGCCGCAGCATCGGCCTCGAGACCGTCGCCGAAGCCCTGATAGGCAATGTCGATCATCGGCACGACGCCCTTGGCGTTGACCAGATCGATCACCGCCTGCCATTCGGGGCCGGTGAGGTTGGCGCCGGTGGGGTTGTGGCAGCAGCCATGCAGCAGCACCACGTCGCCGGCGCGCATCTGGCCCAGATCCTCCATCATGCCGGCGAAATCGACCCCGCCGCTTTCAGCATCGAAATAGCGATACATCACCGTTTCGATCGCCATATGCTTGAGGATGCTGAGATGGTTGGGCCATGTCGGATCGGAGACGAAGACACGCGCAGAGGGGTTGGCCATGCGGATGAGATCGAAGGCCTGCCGGACCGCACCGGTGCCACCCGGCGTGGCCACGGCGGCGACCTGATCGCGGGCCACGGCATCGCCCAGCACAAGGCCGATCATCGCGTCCGAAAAGGCCGGATCGCCGGCAAGGCCGGTATAGGCCTTGGTGGTTTCCTGCTCCCACCATTGACGCTCGGCCTGTTTGACGGCGCGCATGATGGGGGTCACGCCTTCGGCGTTCTTGTAGACGCCGACGCCAAGGTCGATCTTGTCCTCGCGGGGGTCGTCCTTGAACGCCTGCATCAGAGCGAGGATCTTGTCTTTGGGTTGTTCGTTGAGATGTTCGAACATCACTTGTCTCCGGTGGCGACGGGCACGGTGGGGAAGGCGCCCCATTCGGTCCATGATCCGTCATAAAGCGCATGGTCGGTCTTGCCGATCCGTTCCAGCGCAAGGTTGATGATGGCAGCGGTCACGCCCGAACCGCAGGTGGTGATGGCCGGCTTGTCCAGGGTAGCGCCTGACGCGGCCAGCACGGCGCGCAGGCCGTCGGCATCCTTCATGGTGCCGTCATCGTTCAGAAGGTCACGGTAAAACACATTCTTCGAGCCGGGGATATGGCCCGAGCGCAGCCCGGCGCGCGGTTCGGGCTCATCGCCACGGAATCGCCCCGGGGAGCGGGCATCGAGGATCTCGTAATCGCCCAGCTTGGAGGCGGCGGCGACTTGCGTGACATCCTTGACCATCTGGTTCTGGCGGCGCACGGTCATGTGCCGGTCACGCACGACGGGGGGCATGTCATCCACGGGGCGCCCCTCGGCCTGCCATTTGGGCAGGCCACCGTCCAGAACGGCGATATTGTCCTGACCCATCAGGCGGAACAGCCACCAGACGCGCGCTGCCGAAAACAGGCCATGCGCGTCATAGACCACCACCTGATGACCATCGCCCACGCCCATGGCGCGCAGGCGGGACATGAATTTCTCGACCGGCGGGGCCATGTGCGGCAGTTCGGATCGGTGATCGCTGATATCGTCGATATCGAAAAACCGGGCGCCGGGAATATGCGCGGCCAGATATGCGGACCGGCCATCGCGCCCGTCACCGGGCAAGAACCATGTCCCGTCCAGAACGCGAAGATCCGGATCCTTGAGATGGCTGGCCAGCCAGTCGGTTGAAACAAGCGTCTTAGGATCGTCATGTGCCATGGTCAGCCCCCGGTTTGCGGACGCTTCATGCCTATCGCGCAGCGCGGTCAAGGGCAAGCGCCCCGGTGCCGTCAGCGCCTATTTGACCACGAGCCTGCGCGCCATCCCGAGAGACATCAGCACGACCGCGCCCCCAAGCCCGCCCATCAGCGCCTGTGTCGCGATCACACCGGCATCGCCGCCCCCCAGCAAACGCGCCAGGGCATCGGCGCCAAGGGTCTGCGCCGCCTGCCAGCCCAGAAGACCGCCCAACACACCGGCCGCGGCATTCACCACGAACCCCAGACCGAGCGCGCGATAGACCGCCGCCGCCAGAATGCCGCCTGCGGCGCCTGAGAAAAGGGCGATCAGAAGCTCCATGCGCCGCGCTCAGTTGTTTTCTTTCAGCAGGCGCTGCTTCTGGCGCTGCCAGTCGCGCTTGGCCTGAGTTTCGCGCTTGTCATGGGTTTTCTTGCCCTTGGCGATCCCGATCTTCAGCTTGGCCATGCCGCGATGGTTGAAATAGAGCACCAGCGGCACGAGCGTCATGCCCTTGCGCTGCGTCTCGTTCCAGAGCCGCGCGAGTTCCTTGCGCGAGACCAGCAGCTTGCGACGGCGGCGTTCCTCGTGCTGGAAGGTCTTGGCCTGCTCATATGGCGCGACATAGGCATTGATGAGCCACAATTCGCCATTGTCGACGGTCGCATAGCTTTC
This sequence comes from Licmophora abbreviata, assembly GCA_900291995.1. Taxonomy (NCBI): domain Eukaryota; phylum Bacillariophyta; class Fragilariophyceae; order Licmophorales; family Licmophoraceae; genus Licmophora; species Licmophora abbreviata. The sequence continues at coordinate 3,268 of OLMU01001070.1, read as the reverse complement.
GGCGATGTTGGCGCCACCCTGGCGGAGCGATTTGACCTCGGAGCCTTCGAGGATGATGCCGCATTCAAGATCGTCCTCGATGGCATAATCAAAGCGCGCGCGCCGGTTCTCGGCGACGACCTTGTAGTTGGGGTTATCCTTCGGCTTGGCCATGTCGGGTGTCCTGTGGCGCGGCAATGCGAAAGGCCAAGATAACGGCTTGGCCGGGATGATCCAAGGGGGCGTGCGCGGGGGATGTCAGATCGGGCCACGGCGCGCCAGATCGGCGCGCAACTCGGCCCCATGCGCGCCGCGCGCCGGCACGGGGCCGGGAACACAAGCGGCACCGTCGAAACGGGGTGCTGTCGCGGGTTGCCGCAAGCCTTGCGCATCGGTCCAGACGCCGCGCGCGGCCATATGCGGATCGCGCGCGGACTCGGTCGGAGACAGGACTGGGGCGGCGCAGGCATCGCTCCCCTCGAACAGGGCGGCCCAGTGATCGCGGGGCTTGGCGGCAAAGATCGCGGCAAGGCGCGCGGTCTGCTCGGGCCATTGGGCGGCATCCAGCTGATCGGCAAAGGCCGGATCGTCGGACAGGCCCAAAAGGTCGAGAAAGGCGGCATGGAATTTCGGCTCGAGGCACTGAACGGCGATATGCCCTCCACAGGCGCAAGCATAGGTGCGGCACCAATGCGGGCCGTCCAGAAGGCTTTGGCCGCGCCTGTCAGACAGGTTTCCGGAGGGCGCCATCGACATCAAGAGCGCCATCATATGCGCTGAGCCATCGACGATCGCGGCATCGACCACCGTCCCCTGCCCGCTGCGCGCCGCATTGAGGAGCCCGGCCAGAATCCCCGCCACCAGATACAGCGCGCCGCCGCCCACATCACCCACCAATGTGGGCGGCGTCAAGGGCGCCGCATCAGGGGCCGAGGCATACCAGAGCGCGCCCGAGGTGGCGATGTAATTCAGGTCATGGCCCGCCATCTGCGCCTTGGGTCCGGACTGCCCCCAGCCGGTCATGCGGCCATAGACAAGCCTTGGATTTTCGGCGCGGCAGGTGTCGGGACCAAGACCCAAACGCTCCATCACGCCGGGGCGAAAGCCTTCGATCAGGGCGTCGGCGGTCGCGATGAGCGCGCGGGCAATGGCCAGATCGGCAGGGTCCTTGAGATCGAGCGTGATGGATTTCTTGCCCCGGTCCAGCAGGTTCACATCGCCCGCCACGGGATTGCCCGGGCCGGGACGGTGAATGACGATCACCTCGGCCCCCAGATCGGCCAGCATCATCGCGGCGAAGGGGCCAGGGCCGAGTCCTTCGATCTCGATCACGCGAATGCCCTGCAACATCATGTCCTGTCCCCCGTAGGTGCGATGCGGCCAGCCTAGCGGCCTGCCGGGCAGGTGCAATGGCCGCTTGGCGCTGTTGCGCGGTTGGTCTAACCTCGGTCCGGAAGACGTGACACAAGGAGCCGCCCCATGAAGATGAGTGACGAACGTATTATCGAGGCCGACCGCGCGACCGTTTGGGCGGCGCTGCTGAACCCCGATGTTCTGAAGGAATGTGTGCCCGGTGCGCAGGAGGTGACAGGCAACCCGCAGGACGGGTATGAGGCCACCGTGACCCAGAAGGTCGGGCCGGTGAAAGCCACCTTCAAGGGGGCCGTGACGATCTCGAATATCGTGGAGCATGAAAGCCTGACCCTGAGCGGTGAAGGCAAAGGCGGTGCGGCCGGGTTCGCCAAGGGGGGCGCGGATGTGCGGCTTGAAGAGGTGCCGGAGGGCACCCGTCTGATCTATGACGTGGAGGCCAAGGTGGGCGGCAAGCTGGCGCAGCTTGGCAGCCGGATCGTCGACGGGTTCGCCAAGAAGATGGCCGACAGTTTCTTTGTCCGGCTGGCTGAGGTGATCGAAGGCCCCAAGGATGAAGACGCGCCCGAGGAGGCCGAAAAGAAGGGCTGGCTGAAGCGGCTGATCAAGAAGTAAGGCGGCGGCGGGGTCACTCGTTGCGCGCGATGATCCCGGCGATCCGCGCGCCGATTTCGCGGCTGGCCTTCTGCGAAGGGTGAATGAGGTCGATCGCGTGATAGGACCGGTCGCCATGCGGCACCAGATCGGCCAGCGACAGGAAATGCACCCCTTCGTCCAGAGCCGCAAGACGGGACAGGCGCCGGTCCATTTCGTCGCCCTCGTCGGTGCAGCCTTCGATCGGGGATCGCACACCCGGCGTCCGCAGATAGCCGACGAAAATCACCTGCGCGCCGGTCGCGCGCAGGGTCGAGACAAAGCCCGGTATCCGGCCGCTGCGCCCGTCTTTCGAGACAAGCTGATTGATGCGATGTCCGCAGGCGCCACAGCCGCACCCCATCCAGATGTCATTGCCGCCGCCATTGAGCACGATCCAGTCCCAAGGCCCTTCGCGGTATTGCTGCGCGATATTCAACCCGGCGCTGCCCGAGATCGGCAGGGCGTAGAAGAACCGCGCGCCCGAGACCGAGCGATCAATGACCGGCTCGGACAATTCTGCCTCGATCGCATGGGACACCCCGCGCCCCTGCCCCTTGTGGAACGCCAGAAGCGAGTCTCCCATCAGAAGGATGCGCGAATCCTTGGTGACGGGTTCGCCGCAAGCGGCAAGCAGGATCAGGGCAGCAAGCGAAAGCAGGCGGGTCATCATGTTGGGCCGGATCATCCGTTTTGTATGCTTTCCTGATATCAGTCTGTAGACGTTAATGAACGGTTAATTCGACAGGAGTTTTACCATTCTGCAGTGGCGCACACAAAAGCCTGCGCCTCCGGCGGATTGCACTCGGCCATGAAACGCCTAGCTTCGGGTCAGGAAACGGAGGTGCGCCATGGCATCCATAGTCGAGGTCGAAGGCCTGCAGAAAACGTATGACGGCGGGTTCGAGGCGCTCAGGGGCGTGTCGCTCGGGATCGAAGAGGGCGAGATCCTTGCCCTGCTTGGCCCCAATGGCGCGGGCAAGACTACGCTGATTTCGGCGCTTTGCGGCATCACCACGCCGACAGGCGGGACCGCGCGCGTCGGCGGGCATGACATCGTGACCGAGTATCGCAAGGCCCGCGCGATGATCGGGCTGGTGCCGCAGGAGGTGGCGCTCGAGCCGTTCGAGAAAGTCATCAACACGGTGCGGTTTTCACGCGGGCTTTTCGGCAAGCCGCGCGACGAGGCGCTGATCGAAAAGCTGTTGCGGCAGCTCTCGTTGTGGGACAAGCGCAACAGTCGCACGCGCGAATTGTCGGGCGGCATGAAGCGGCGGGTGCTGAT
>OLMU01001069.1:0-10278 GCA_900291995.1 Licmophora abbreviata | reverse complement strand
GGAAGGGGTCACGATCATCCTGACCACCCATTACATTGAAGAGGCCGAGGCCATCGCCGACCGAGTCGCCGTCATCAACCGAGGCGAGATATTGCTGGTCGAGGACAAGATCGATCTGATGCGGCGCATGGGCCGCAAGACCCTGCGCATCGACCTGTCGGCGCCGATAGAGGCCGTGCCAGAAGGGTTGGCGGGTTATGATCTGGAACTCTCGCCCGAGGGCTGCGCGCTGAGTTATCACTATGACACACGCGGGCAGGACGGCACCGGGATCACCCGGCTGTTGCAGGCGCTGGCCGCCGAGGGGCTGACGCTGCGTGACGTGCACACCTCGCAATCGAGCCTCGAAGAGATCTTCGTCGGGCTGGTCAAGGAGGACGTGGCATGAACCTGCGCGCAATCCGAGCGATCTATGTCTATGAGATGAAACGCTTCATGCGCACGCTGATGGAAAGCCTGCTGTCGCCGGTGATTTCGACCACGCTTTATTTCGTGGTGTTCGGATCGGCCATCGGCAGCCGCATCGATCAGGTCGAAGGGGTGAGTTATGGCGCGTTCATCGTGCCGGGGCTGATCATGCTGACGGTGATGACGCAGGCGATCAGCAATGCCAGTTTCGGGATCTACTTTCCCAAGTTCATCGGCACGATCTATGAGCTTTTGTCGGCGCCGGTGAATTTTCTGGAGATCGTGCTGGGATATGTCGGGGCGGCGGCGACCAAATCGCTGCTGATCGGGGTGGTGATCCTGATTACATCGGGGTTCTTCGTGGAAATCGACGTGCTGCACCCCGCCGCGATGCTGGGCTTTCTGGTGCTCACCTGCCTGTCCTTCTCGCTCTTCGGGTTCATCATCGGAATCTGGGCCGAAAACTTTCAGCAATTGCAGATCATTCCGCTGCTGGTCATCACGCCCTTGGTGTTTTTGGGCGGATCGTTCTATTCGATCTCGATGCTGCCCGAGGCATGGCAAACGGTGAGCTACTTCAATCCGGTGGTCTACCTGATCTCGGGGTTCCGCTGGTCGTTCTTCGGGCAGGCGGATGTGCCTGTAGGGCTGAGCCTGCTGGCGATTGCGGCGTTTACCGGGATTTGCCTGCTGATCGTCTGGCTGATCTTCAAGACCGGCTACAGGATAAAATCCTGAGCGAGGCGTGACTTATTTGCCCGATAAGGCGCAGTTTTTGTGTCAGCGCGCCAAATGGCCGGTCCGGTCGCCTTGTTTGTGCAAGGAGGGCAATCTACATCCGTCATCATGAAAGAGCGTATCCCCTTCCTGAACCGCGGGCCGGTGGTCTCGGTGATCCGGCTGAGCGGCACGATCGGCGCCGGCAGCCGAGCACAGTTGAGCGACGAGGCCTTGGCCCCGTCGATCGAAAAGGCGTTCCGGCGCGGCAAGCCCAAGGCGGTGGCGCTGTTGATCAATTCGCCCGGCGGATCGCCGGTGCAATCCTCGCTGATCGCGTCGCGCATCCGGAGGCTCGCCGAGGAAAAAGAGATCCCCGTGCATGCCTTCGTCGAGGATGTGGCGGCTTCGGGCGGCTATTGGCTGGCGACGGCGGCGGATCACATCTGGGTCGATCCGGCCTCAATCGTGGGATCGATCGGTGTCATCTCGGCCGGGTTCGGCGCGCCGGTCCTGCTGGCACGGCAGGGCGTGGAACGCCGGGTGCACACATCGGGCAAATCGAAAAGCTTCCTTGATCCGTTCCTGCCGCAGAAAGACGAGGATGTGAGCCGTCTCAAGGATATTCTCGAGCAGATGCACAAGGTGTTCGAGACGCAAGTCACCGCGCGACGGGGTGATAAGCTTGCGCAGAATGACGATCTGTTCACCGGCGAGTTCTGGCTGGGCCAACGCGCGATGGAGTTGGGCCTTGTGGACGGGATCGGGCATGTGGCCCCCAAGATGAAAGAGCTTTACGGCGACAAGGTGCGCTTTGCGCAATACGGGCGCAAACGCGGCCTGTTCCAGCGGTTCGGCATGAGCGTCGCACAGGACGGCATCGCCGCCATCGAGGAGCGGGCGTCCTACGCGCGTTTCGGCCTCTGACGTGATCGTCAAGATCGTCATATTGTTCCTGGTCGCCATGGGTGTTCTGGCGATGTTCGGGAAGCTGCGCTTTCCGGGTCAGCAAAAGCTGGCTTCGGCCAAATGCCAGAAATGCGGGCGGTTCCGCATCGGCAAGGGCCCCTGTCCCTGTACGAAAGGCAAAAGCAAATGATGCCTTGGTTACTGTCGGTTTTGGGGCTGGTGATCCTGCTTCTGGCCGGTGACTCGCTGGTCAAGGGTGCGGTCAACCTGAGCCTGCGGGTGGGGATCCCTGCCCTGATCGTCAGCCTGACCATCGTGGCGTTCGGCACCTCGGCGCCGGAGTTGCTGATTTCGGTGAACGCGGTGCTGGACGACAAGCCGGGGCTGGCGCTTGGCAATGTGGTGGGCTCAAACACGGCCAATATCCTGATGGTTCTGGGGGTGCCCGCGATCCTGTCGGTTCTGCACACAAGCGAGTGTGATACGCGCAAGACCTATGTGTTCATGCTGGTGGCGTCGGTCCTGTTCATCGGGCTGGCGTTTCTTGGGGAATTCACGCTGGTCTCGGGGCTGATCCTGCTGGCGGCGTTGGCCTTTGTGCTGACCGATGCCTTTCTGGAATCCGGTCGCCATCGCAGCGCCAATGCCGCCCTTGCCCTGTCGGAGGCCGACGGAATCGAGGACGTGGAGGGTGCGGACCCGGACATGCCCTGGTGGCAGATCAGCGTCTTTCTGGTGTTGGGGCTTGTGGGCCTGCCGCTTGGCGCCGATCTGCTGGTGGACAATGCCTCGATCATCGCGCGGCAATACGGGGTCAGTGACACGGTCATCGGCCTTACGCTGGTGGCACTTGGCACGTCGCTGCCCGAACTGGCCACCACGGTCATGGCCGCGCTGCGCAAGCAGGCGGATGTCGCGCTTGGGAACGTGATCGGGTCGAACATGTTCAATCTGCTGGCGATCATCGGGATCACGGCGGTGATCGGGCCGATCCCGGTCGATCCCGAGTTCCTGCGGTTCGATCTTTGGGTGATGCTGGCGGCGTCGCTGCTGATCATTCCGTTCGTCTTTTTCAAGCAGGATATCGGCCGCGTGTGGGGTGTGATCTTGACGGGGCTTTATGTGGCCTATGTCGTGATCGTGCTCTCATGAAGAAAGGCGGCGCGGCATGACGACAGCATTGGTGACAGGGGCCGGCAAACGGCTGGGACGCGCGATGGCGCTGGAACTGGCGCGGCGCGGGCATGACGTGGCGGTGCATTACGCCTCGAGCCGCGATGAGGCCGAGGCCGTCGCCGCCGAGATCCGGGGACTGGGGCAAAACGCCGTGACCGTGCAGGCCGATCTGCTGGACGAGGCGCAGATACAGCGCCTTTTGCCGGAAGCCGCCGGGATGCTGGGGGCGCCGATCACCTGCCTGATCAACAACGCGTCGATTTTCGAGTATGACACTATCCAGAGCGCCACCCGCGAAAGCTGGGATCGGCATATGGAAAGCAATCTGCGCGCGCCCTTCGTGCTCACGCAGGCGATGGCGGCCCAAGTGCCCGCAGCGGACCAGTGCGACATGGGCGAGCCGGTGGCGCGCGGGCTGGTCATCAACATGATCGACCAGCGGGTGCGCAAGCTGACGCCCGAGTTCATGACCTATACGCTGGCCAAGATGGGGCTCTGGGCCTTTACCCAGACGGCGGCACAGGCGCTCGCCCCCCATATCCGGGTCAATGCCATCGGTCCCGGTCCGACCCTGCAGGGGCATCGGCAGACCGAAATGCATTTCCAGAGACAGCGCCAGTCCACCGTTCTGGGACGCGGCGCCAACCCTTCCGACATCACCGCCGCGCTGGCATATTTCCTTGATGCACCGGCAGTTACGGGACAATTGCTGTGCGTCGATGGCGGGCAGCATCTGGGATGGCAGACACCGGATGTCCTGGGCGTCGAGTGACATATTCGGGCCAAAGTTGTGCACGTCAAAGATGACCGTCAGAAACCTGTTACAAAATTTTTAATGTTTTCAATATTTTGTCACAGACCAAAGTTTTTGTGCAATGATTTCAATACGTTGAAAAACTGCCTATTTTTTGTGCAAGCCAACGAAGGCATGTCAGAACAAAGAAAATTTTCCCTTCGCGCAAACTTGCCCCCATGGTTATCCACAGGTTTGGTGGACAGCTTTCCTCTTGTCCACAGCGCGATAAGATTGCAGCCACACCAGAGAATCATACCTGAGCCTCATGCCCGAGCAGACATCTGACATTTCCCCTCCGACCGGCCACGAGGTGATCCAGTCTTATCTCAAGACACTGGACTCGTCTCCGGGGGTCTACCGCATGCTCGATGCGCAGGCGCGGGTGCTGTATGTCGGCAAGGCGCGCAATCTGCGGGCAAGGGTGTCGAACTATGCGCGCCCGTCAGGCCATACCGCGCGCATCGACAGGATGATCCGCGAGACGGCGTCGATGATGTTCCTCACGACATCCACCGAGACCGAAGCCCTGCTTCTGGAACAGAACCTCATCAAGCAGCTCAAGCCGCGTTACAACGTGCTCTTGCGCGACGACAAAAGCTTTCCGAACATCCTTGTGACCGGGCATGATTTTCCGATGATCAAGAAACACCGTGGCGCCAAGAAGGAGAAAGGCCATTACTACGGCCCCTTCGCCAGTGCCGGCGCGGTGAACCGGACCCTGTCGCAATTGCAGCGGGTGTTTCAGCTGCGCAATTGCACCGACACGCAATTCGAAAGCCGCACCCGTCCCTGCCTGCAATACCAGATCAAACGCTGCACCGCGCCCTGTGTCGGCTATATCGACAAGGCCGATTATGCGGCAGCGGTGAAGGATGCCGAACGCTACCTCTCGGGCCGCTCCACCGAGATCCAGACGAAGCTGAAGGCCGAGATGGCCGAAGCTGCCGAGGCGATGGAATACGAACGCGCCGCCGCCCTGCGCGACCGGATCAAGGCACTGACACAGGTGCAGACCGCACAGGGCATCAACCCGCGTACCGTGACCGAGGCGGATATTCTGGCGCTGCATCTGGAAAAGGGACAGGCCTGCGTGCAGGTGTTCTTCATCCGGGCCGGGCAGAACTGGGGCAACCGTGATTTCTATCCGCGCGTCGGGGCCGATGTGGAAGAGGCCGAGGTGCTGGAGGCATTCATCGGCCAGTTCTACGACACCAAGGACCCCGCGCGGCAATTGATCCTGTCGCACCCGATCGAAAATGCCGATCTGATGACCGAGGCGCTGAGCGGCAAACTGGGCCGCAAGGTCGAGCTTCTGGTCCCGCAGCGCGGTGAAAAGGCCGAGCTGGTGGATGCCGCCCTGCGCAATGCCCGCGAAAGCCTTGCCCGCAAGATGGCCGAGACGGCGACACAGGCCAAGCTGCTCAAGGGGCTGGCCGAGGCGTTCGACCTGCCGGCGCCGCCGAAACGGGTCGAAGTCTATGACAACTCGCATATTCAGGGCACCAACGCGGTAGGCGCGATGATCGTGGCGGGGCCGGACGGCTTCATGAAGAACAGCTATCGCAAGTTCAACATCCGGGGTGATGAGCTGACGCCGGGGGACGATTTCGGGATGATGAAAGAGGTGCTGACGCGGCGGTTCAAACGCCTGCTCAAGGAAGACCCCGAGCGCGATCAGGGCCATTGGCCCGATCTGCTGCTGATTGATGGGGGTGCGGGACAAGTCAGTGCCGTGGCGCAGATCATGCGCGAGCTGGGAGTCGAGGACATCCCGATGGTCGGTGTGGCCAAGGGGGTGGACCGCGATCACGGCAAGGAAGAATTCCACCGCACCGGTAAACGGCCCATGGCGTTGCAGCGCAATGACCCGGTGTTGTATTTCGTCCAGCGGATGCGCGACGAGGCGCATCGCTTTGCCATCGGCACCCACCGGGCCAAGCGGGCAAAGGCCGTGGGCGCCACCCCGCTAGACGACATTCCCGGTGTGGGGGCTGCACGCAAACGCGCTTTGCTCGCGCATTTCGGCAGCGCCAAGGCGGTGAGTCGCGCCAATCTGTCGGACCTCAAGGCCGTGGAGGGCGTCTCCGAGGGGCTGGCCCAGAAAGTCTATGATTTCTTCCATGAAAAAGGCTGAACCAGTGGCGCTTTCCCTTTGGTCGCGTTGCGGGTAGAACCTCACGCATGACGTGGAACCTGCCCAATCTGCTGACCCTACTGAGGCTGCTGGCCGCCCCCGGCGTGGCGTTGATGTTCCTGTATTTCCATAGGCCCTGGGCGGACTGGTTCGCACTGACGCTGTTCATCAGCGCCGCGATCACGGACTGGTTCGACGGTTATCTTGCAAGGGCTTGGAAACAGACGACAAAGCTGGGAGCGATGCTGGACCCCATCGCCGACAAGGCGATGGTGGTGATCGCACTGATGGTGATCGTGGGCTATTCGAGCATGTCGCCATGGCTGGTGTTGCCGGCGACCTTCATCCTGTTCCGAGAGGTGTTCGTGAGCGGGCTGCGGGAATATCTGGGGGATACGGCCGGGACGCTCAAGGTCACGCAATTGGCCAAGTGGAAGACCACGGCGCAGATGGTGGCGATTGCGGTGTTGTTTGCACAGGGTGTGTTCGAGCATTATTTCGGGGCTGACACGCAGGGCGCGGTGTTGCTGGGCCATGCGGGGCTGTGGCTGTTGTGGATCGCGGCTGCGCTGACATTGGTGACAGGGTATGATTACCTCAGAAAATCAACGCCTTACCTGAAGGACTAAGATCATGGATGTGCTCTATTTCGCATGGGTCAGGGAACGGATCGGGCGGCCGAAGGACCGGATCGAGACGCAGGCCGCAACGGTGCGCGATCTGGTCGAGGAATTGCGCGCCCGCGAAGAGCGCTATGCCGCCGCGTTCGAGGATCTGAGCGCGCTGCGGGTGGCGGTGGATCAGGAGCTTTCGGATTTCGACGCCTCCCTGGCCGGGGTCCGGGAAGTGGCGTTTTTCCCACCAATGACAGGGGGTTAGGCGATATGGACATCCGTGTTCAGGAGGCCGCTTTCGATCTTGGGGACGAGGCCCGCGCCTTTGCCGAACGGCAAAAGGGGATGGGGGCTGTGGTGACGTTTACCGGGATCGTGCGGGATCTGGATGGGGGCGATCTGGACGTGATGGAGATCGAACATTACCCCGGAATGACCGAAGCGGCGATCGAAAAGATCGGGCAAGAGGCGCTAAGCCGTTGGAATCTTGGTGATATTCTGGTCGTGCATCGCTATGGGCGGCTGCGGCCGGATGATCTTATCATGATGGTGGCCACCTCGGCGCGGCATCGGATCGATGCATTCCAAGGCGCTGAATTCCTTATGGATTTCCTGAAATCCCGGGCGCCGTTCTGGAAAAAGGAAGTCACCGGGCAGGAGGCGGCCTGGGTCGCGGCACGCGACGAGGACGAGGATGCGCTGAGCCGCTGGTGAGAAGGCGATTTGCGTAAGGTTCGTACGAAACCTACACGGGTTTGGGACGATCCGAGGGGTCATCCTGTGAATTTGTGTCCATCCCGTACACAAATGCCCTTTTCGTGACCCTGTGTGACCATAGGTTTCGCTTGTCGGGGCCGCTGATCCGGGGCACCGCTTGTGCGGATTTCAGACGGGGGACGAGGCCCTGAGAGCCGGGCTTTTCCGGACTTTTGCAGGAATGCGGTGAACCGCCGCTGCTGCTGCGGCTTGCTCAACCGGTAAATTTACGGTCCGATGGATCATCACGCCGTCTACCTTCGGCACCGCCAATCACATCGACGATCATGAAAGGATCTGAAACCGTGGGTATAGTTTTCAATTTCGAAAACCCGAGCATCACCCTGACGCTAACCTCGGCTGTCGTCGCGGGATGGACGGGGCGAGACCACGCGGCGGTGCAGCACCACATTGATGAGCTGTCCGAGCTTGGCATTGCGCCACCCAGCTCGGTGCCGCTTTATTATCGCGTCTCAACCGCGCTGTTGACCCAATCGGACAGGATCGAGGTTCTGGGCGAAGGCTCTTCGGGTGAGGTGGAGCCCTTGTTGATCCGGGCGGGCGGCAAAACCTATTTCGGCCTCGCATCCGACCATACGGATCGCGATCTGGAGGCTTATTCGGTTGCCGCGTCCAAGCAAGCTTGTGCCAAACCTGTCGCATCCAGTTTGTGGGAGTTTGACGACATTGCCGGCCATCTTGATGAGATCCGCTTGCGGTGCTGGATCGAAGAGAACGGGCAAGAGGTTCTGTATCAGGAGGGAACCTTGGCTGGCATTCGCCCGCTGGAAGAGCTGTGCGCCGGGGCCGGGTTTGCCGACGGGACAGCCATGCTATGCGGCACCTTCCCCGCAATCGGAGGGGTGCGCCCTGCCCGGTCCTATCGAATGGAGGTTTCGGACCCGCACCGTGGCAAGACCATAAGCCTGTCCTACACGGTCGAGACGCTGCCGATTGTTGCCTGACGCGCCAAAGCGTTTCGCGAATCGCGTTAGTCGAAAACGCAGCCATGATTGAGGTTTTCGCGCATTAACCGCTGCGCGAAAGTCCCGCGTGCGACCGAAACCTCGGCCAGATAGGCCGCCTTGCAAAGGTCATAGCTGCGGGCCTCTGCCACGGCCTGCGCGCTGGTTATGGCCACACAGCGCAGGCTTTGGCCTGCGCGATACTGTGCCAACCGGTCGATATCAGGCGAAATGACGGTGGCGATCTTGGGATAGCCGCCTGTGGTTTGATGGTCGGCCAGCAGCACCGTCGGCACGCCGTCGCCAGAGACCTGCACCGAGCCGCGCACGATGGGTTCCGACGGGATCGAAAGCGCCCCGGCCAGGGGAAGCTCTGGCCCTTTCAGGCGCATTCCCATCCGGTCGTAGGCGTCGGAGACGGTGAAGCTGTCCGACAGAAACCGCGCCACCGTCTCTTTCGCGAAATGCTGATCTTGCGGACCGGTGACGACACGGATCGGCCCGGATGCCTGAAAGTCCGGCTTCTGGATGTCTCCCAGACGATCCTCGCGCAGGGAGGCGTCGGACAGGGTGATCGTTTGTCCGGTTTGCAAGGCCCCGCCGCCGAAACCGGATGTCGAGTGCGTCGCCTGTCGGCCCAACCACTCGGGCGCCATGATCCGCCCCGCGACGGCAAGATAGGCCCAGCTTCCGGCCTTGCCTGCGGTGATCGACAAACGCTCGCCCTTTTGAACCGTCAACACCGTCCAGGAGCGGGTCTTCTGAGGCCCGAGCTGGACGGTAAAATCGCCCCCAGCAATGGCCACAGTCACCGGCCCTTGGGTACATTGGAGGATCAATCCGCCAAGCGAGATTTCGATCCCCGTCTGCCCGCTTTCGTTGCCAAGGGCGGCATTGGCTGCGTCGAACGCCAGCCGGTCCATAGGCCCGGACATAGGAACGCCGAACCGCATGTGACCGGGTCTGCCCGCATCCTGCACTGTGACCAGCGGGCCTGCGAAGGCGACGGTGAATGCGGCCTCAGACATCGGCGCCTGCCTTGTTCAGCTTTCCAAAGGTCGCGGCATCGATCCGTTCGAATGTCACCCGGTCGCCGACATCGAACAGGAACGGGTGATCCGGATCGCCAGTCAGGATCGCCGTGGGGGACCGACCGATGATCGACCAGCCCGTGGGCATTGTCAGCGTCGTGACAAGGCATTGCGGCCCGGCGATGATCACGCTGCCAGCGGGGACATCGCGCACAGGCGCGGGTTTGCGGGGGACCTGAATGGCGTCAGAGACGCCCGACAAGTACGCATATCCCGGTGCGAAACCGTACATCAGCACGCAAAAATCCCCGGCCAGATGGGCGTTGATCACGGCCTCTGGCGTAAGGCCCGTGGCCGCGCTTACGGCCTCCAGATCGGGCGAAAACGGCGCGTCGTAACACACCTGTACTGTGCGGGATGTCCCCGCAGACGGGGCCTCGATCGTCGCCCGCATGCAACCCTCAACATGGGTCTTGATGGCGTCATGATCCGTCGCGACGGGGTCGAAGGACACCAGCAGGTTGACCATGGCAGGGACGGTTTCGATCATGCCCTCTGGCGGATTTTCACCAAGGGCCGCATCCAGCGCCAGCACGGCGCCATGCGCGCTGTCCGAGATTTTGTCAGCGAAGGTCACAAGCAATGCGTGATCGGCGATGGCTTTGAACTTTGGGCTCATGTGATCCTCAGCTGCCCAGGAAAGAGGCGATGTGAACGCCTTGCGCCATCAACCGGTCGCGGATTTCAAGGGCCATCGCCAAGGCACCGGGAC
>OLMU01001068.1:0-10936 GCA_900291995.1 Licmophora abbreviata | reverse complement strand
CGCCATGCACGCAGATCGACTGCGCCGCAAGCTCGATCGGGTCACCGTCGACCACGGGCATCCCCCCGGTTTCTAGGAACGACACCAGACGCGCTGCCGCCTCGCCTGCATCGTGGATCATGGCACCACGCTGGTCGCGCGGCACCAACTGGCCCGATGACAGATAGCCGCGATCTGCAAAGATCTCGGAATAGACGCTCAAGCCTGCCGCGCGGGCCGCCTGTTCGGTCTGGGTGCCGGAGATCGCCAAAACCGCCATATCCGGGTCGATCTTGTGAACAGCCGTCATGATGGCATCGGCCACGGTGCGATCCCTTGCGGCAAGGTTCGCCAGCGCGCCATGCGGTTTGACATAGGCCACCGGCACGCCAACCAATGCGGCCACGCCCTGCAAGGCGCCGATCTGGGCCGCGCACATGCGCGTGATCTCATCCAAGGACATGGGGATCACCCGCCGCCCGAACCCGATCGGGTCAGCGTATCCCGGGTGCGCCCCCGCGGACACGCCCTTGTCATGCGCCAGCGACAGCGTGCGAAACATGGTTTCGGGATCACCGGCATGACCGCCACAGGCGACATTTGCAGAGGTGACGATGGACAGAATCTGCGCATCATCGCCCATGTCCCAAGGGCCGAATCCTTCGCCCAAATCCGAATTCAGGTCGATGCGCATGGCCAAAGTCCTATTGCAAGGTGGTGGGCAGGAACAACGCGATACCGGGGAACGCGATCAACAGAAACGCCATGGCCAGCATCGTCAGGCAGTAGGGGATTGCGCCCAGCATGACCTCGTTCAGGCTCCCTGACTTGCGTGCGCCCTGCACAACATAAAGGTTCAAACCGACGGGTGGGGTTATCAGCGCCATTTCGATGAGCACGATCATCAGGATACCGAACCAGATCACATCATAGCCCTGCACAATGACCATGGGCACGATGATCGGGATCGTCACCACCATGAGCGACAGGGTTTCGATGAAAAAGCCCAGCACGATGTAAAGCACGACCACCACAAGGATGAAGCCCAAGGGCGACAGGCCCAGCCCCTCCATGAATGCCGTCAACTCGCGGCCCAATCCGGCCGATGCCAGCGTGAAATTCAGGAACGCCGCGCCCATGACGATCAGCATGATCATCGAGGTGATCTTGATGGTGCCGGTCAGGCTTTTCTTCAGCATGTCCCATGACACGCCGCCAAAGGCGAAAGCGATCAGGAACGCGCCTGCAACGCCGACGGCGGCGGCCTCGGTCGGGGTGGCCCAGCCACGATAGATCGACCCCACGATCAGCCCGAACAGGATCAGGATCGGGATCAGATCGACCAGCGCCCGCAGCATCTGCGCAAACGGGAATGTCCGGCGTACGCCGCCCAGATCCGGGCGAATGACGCAGATGATTGCCGTGACAACCATGAACGCCAAAGCCAGTGCGATACCGGGGATCAGACCCGCGAGAAACAGTTGCGGGATCGAAGACTGCGTCAGGAAGCCATAGACAATCAGGTTGATCGACGGCGGGATCATGATCCCGAGCGTGCCGCCAGCCGCAATCGCGCCCGAAAAGAGCTTGGGGTCATAGCCCAGCTTTTCGGCCTGTGGCATGGCCACGGTCGCCACCGTGGCTGCCGTGGCGACAGACGACCCCGAGGTTGCGGAAAACATCGTGGCGGTCGCCACATTGGCATGGACCAATCCACCGGGCAGCCAGCTGACCCAGCGATCAAGCGCGGCATAGGTGCGCGCGGCGACGCCGCTGCGGACAAGGACTTCGCCCAGCAGCACAAAAAACGGGATGGCGATCAGCGTGGCGGAATTGGACGACGACCAGACCATGTTGCCCAGACCGCGCGTCAATGGAAAACTCGAGAAGAAGGTATCAACCCCAAAGCCCAGCAGGAACAGCACGATGCCAACCGGAATGGACAGGGCCAGCAATCCCAGAAGCGCGACAGAAACAAACCCGATCATTGCAGTGTCTCCTGCTCGGCAAAGGCGCCGACCATGGCTTCGCTGTCTTCGAAGCGGCGTTTGATGAGCAGGCTGAGCGCGGCGAGCGTTGTCAGGCATGACATGACCGCAAACCAGACCCAGCCCGCAAACCAAGGAAGCTGAACCCAAGCGAGCGGCGTCTCGAGCGGCGTGTTGGCCCGCGATCCCATGGTCAGGGAACGTTCCAGAACCGGCCACGCCTTGACCGCGATAGTGATAATTACGCCAGACATGACGATCATCGAAAACACATCCAGCAAAGCGCGCCCGAAGCTTTGAAAGCGCGACCGCAGAAGGTCAATGCGGACATGCCCCAGCTCTAGCAGGGTGTAGGACATGCCCCACGAGGTCGCGAGCGCCATGGCGTAACCTGCGATTTCCTCGGTGCCGCCAAGGGACGCACCTGTTTGGCGCATGATGATATCGAGCAGCACAAAGGCCGCGCAGGCAAGCAGGCCAAAGCCAACGGCCAGCGCCACCCCCCTGTTGATGACCCGAAGGCCGTGAATCATCTTGCGTTCCATGGTCGGTACGTCCCCTGTCAGTCGGTCAAGGTTGCAAGACCTTACTTGATTGTCACGCCAACAACCTGGCCAACACTGTCATTCCAGCGTTGTGCCCAGTCGCCGCCCGCGCGCTCTGCCCATTCCGGCAGAACCTCACTGGTGAGGATCTCGCGCGCACGTTCGAAATCGGCGTCACTGACCTCCACGAGGGTCATGGACCGTGCGTCACCCGCCGGGCATTCGCCGTTGCCGGTCAGGCAGGCGATGTCGTTGACCAAGGCGTTCTGCGCGCTGTCCCAGGCGGGGTCTTCGAAGCCGCTCGCGATTTCGCTGGTGATCAGCGCCTGCATGTCGGCATCGAGGCTGTTCCATTTGTCCAGGTTGATCGCGGTGACCACAGAGTCCCAGCCACCCAGCGGGATCGGCAGCAGGTGTGTGGACACTTCCCACCAGCCCGCACTGTAGCCCGAGCCCGCACCAGTGACCGCGCAATCGACGACGCCGTTTTGCAACGCGCCCGGAACTTCGGCGAAGGACACGTTCACGCCCTCGGCACCCAGAGCCTCGAGCAGTTTGGCGGTCATGCGGCCTGATGCGCGCACTTTGAGGCCTTCGAGATCGCCAAGGCTCGAAATCTCGTGGTTGCAGAACACGACCTGCGGAGGATAGGGCGCGATGGCCAGCACGTGGCTGTTGAACCGATCACGGTAAATATCCGAGACCATGGGGCGGGCCGCGTCAACCATGGCGCGCGCTTCATCCGCGGTCAGCGCCACAAGCGGCACATCAAGCCCTTCAAGCTCGGGCGCGTCGGCCACCGCATAGTCGGCCACGGTCATGGCGACATCGTAGACGCCCTGTCCCAGCAGCGGATAGATATCACCCAAGCCAAGGCTCATCTGGTTGTGGGTCGTCAGCTCGACCGTGATGGCGCCGCCCGACGCTTCGGGCAGGGTGGTGGACCAGAACGGCGTTTCGTATTCCTTGTGCAGTGGCAGGCCGGACCAGCTGCCCACGACGGACAGGTTTTCGGCATAAGCCGGCGCCGCCAGTGCCGCTGTTGCGGCGATAATCGGGATCATCTTCTTCATGGTCTTCGTCTCCTTGTTGGTTTTTTGGTCTTCACGTGAGGATTGTTGTTTCGGCGTCTTCGGCCACATCGGCGATCAGCATGTGACCGGGCGAATGCGTGATGCAGATCGGCAGGGCCGCCTCCAGCAGCACGTTTTGCGGGGTGACGCCGCAAGCCCAATAGACGGGGATTTCGCCGTCCTTGATCTCGACCGCGTCGCCCCAATCAGGGGCGGACAGATCGGAAATGCCGATGGTTGCGGGGTCGCCGACCGCGATGGGCGCGCCATGGGCTTGCGGATAACGGCGGCTGATCTCGCGCGTGGCGTCAACCTGTTCGGCGGGGATCGGGCGCATGGTCACCACCATCTGCCCGCCAAACCGCCCCGCAGGCACCAGATCGATGTTGGATTTGAACATCGGCACGTTGCGACCGGTTTCCAGATGGCGCACGGGAATACCATGACGCACCAGCGCGTTTTCAAAGGTGAACGAACACCCCAGCGCCACCGTCACCAGATCGGCGGTCCAGACGTCCGATATATCGGTAACTTCCTCGCTCAACGTGCCGCCCCGAAACACGCGATACCGGGCGACATCCGTGCGAATGTCGATGTCGCGGCCCAGTGTGGGCAGCTTTGCATCACCGCTGTCACCGACGCCCACAATGGGACAGGGCTTGGGATTGCGCAGACAAAACCGCAGGAAATCGAGCGCGTATTGTTCCGGCAGAATGGCAAGGTTGCATTGCAGCTTCCCAGCCGCGAGGCCAGCCGTGTGGCCTGTATAGGCACCGCTGCGAATCGCGGCACGGACATCTGCGGCAGAGGCGCCAATCAGATCGTTATGTGAAACTGCGGTTGTGGTCACGCTGGCCCCCCTATCATCCGACTCAGCATCACATGGGGTCAGGCCCTCAATCAAATTATCATTTTATATCTGTCGTGATAGATTTTTTAAATCTACTTCGGATGCGACCTGTCCCAGTCGACCGCCACCGCACGCGCCATGTCCGCACTTTTTTCAACAAGAAAACTGCGGGGTTCCGATAAATAGGACGCCGTGAACGACAGCGGCTTTGGCCGGAACCCCGGATCGAATTCCACGATCTGCCCGGAGGCAAGGAAATCATTCGCCAGCGCGCGGGGGTACGGCCCGACAGCGATTCCCGCCGCGATCATCTTCAGGCTCGCTGACAGCGAGGCCGAGGTGAACACCCGCAATTTCGGCCCCACCCGGCGCGACAATTCCGACATCAGTTCGCGGTAGGGCCGTGTCTGGCTGGAATATGAAATGACCGGGATCTGGGTGAGGTCGGTCTGCGTGTTGGCGGCGGCCCGGTACCAATGCAGATCAAAAGACGGCAAATCGACGTTCTCCACCGAAAATTCCGACACCGGCCCCATCAAAAGGGCAAGGTCCAGCTTCCGCTCGAGCAGTGCTGACCGCAGATTGAGAGAGATATCCACCGTGAGATCGACGTTCACTCGGGGGTAGTGTTCGCTGAGCGCCTTGAGGAAATCAGGCAACCAGGCCTGGGCAATCGTCTCGGAGGCGCCGACGCGGAACAGGCCTTCGGTCTCGGACGGGTTGGCGACGCGCTGCTTGATCTCTTCCTCGACGAACAGCATCTGTTCGACATAAGACAACAGCAATGTGCCGTGTTTGGTCAGGATCAACTCACCCATGCCGCGCTCGAACAAGGGCACCCGCAGCTCTTGTTCCAGTTTGGCGATGCGCGTGGAGATGGCGGGTTGCGACAGGTTCAACCGCTCTGCCGCGCGACGAAACCCGCCGAGACGGGCCACCCAGAGGAAGGTTTTGATCTGATCGAAGGTCATGACCCAGTCATAGAGTGGATCATCTGGTCCGCAAAGCGATTGAAGCGTTCCAGGGTGCTGATGTCCTGTTGCCCCGGAAGTGACCCGAGGTTTAGCTTGCCGGGGCCGCTGATCCGGGTCACGTCTTGTCCGGATTTCAGACAGGGGACGAGGCCATGAGCGCGTTGATCCAGAGCTATGTCGAGGCATTGACGCCCAAGGTGGTCGGCACGCTGCGCGGGACGGCGAAACTGGTGATTTCGGGCGAGGGGGCGGTGATGCTGGACGAGACCGGCGCGCGGGCCTGCGATGTGGCCGATGAGGCCGACGTGGCGCTGATCGCCAGCGACGCGGTGTTCCGGGCGATCCTGTCCGGCGATCAGAACCCGGTGATGGCGGTGATGGGCGGCAAGCTCAAGGTCGAGGGCAGCGCACAACGGGCGCTGAAGGTGAGCGGGATTTTGGTGGGGTGATTGGGGGGTGGTTTGACGTTGGCTCAATCACAACCGATAGGAGCGCTAGGTAGATACACAAATACCATGATCCGCCTAATACCGACTAGGGCTGCAGTGGTTTTATTGTTCTGAGAACAAAACAATCGGGTTAGGATGTTCCCGAGATGATCAAGATACCTTACGAAATCGAGTATGCTCGTGAAATAAGTGAGACGGACGCTCCAGATAGCTTAGACTGTTGCGTTAAGTTCAATCATTGCAAGATTGAGGTACCGTTCACTGCTATGGCCACGGACACCGAGGCGCACGGTCGAAGCCTCTACAAACGTCTGAGAGCTGGCGAGTTTGGAAAAATTCACCCGAAGGGCAGTTTCGCCCGGATTTCTAGTGCCGTGAACAGTCCTAGGGAAATAAGCCTGTCGCAACAATCCATTAACCTTATGTTGCAAGGGATACAGGAAGGCAACCTTGAGAACGCACGAGGTACACCGCGTGGCATTGTCCTTGTCTGGAGTGCTTTGTTGGAGATCGCGCTCGGGGAAGTCATTCGGTCAAGGCTTCCAGGTGACGCCGTTTGCAAGACGCTTGGTGCGAAAATTCAACAACTTAAGGAGAAGGGTGTCTTGTCCCAAGCCGAAGACTATAGAGACTTAATAGCCATAAAAAACATAAGAAACCAGGCAGCTCACAACCTAAGATTTTCACGTTTTGAGCATTTACAAGACGATAAGAAGGCACTCGAAGGCTATAGTACGCTTTATGCTGGATACGCAGAGGCGATGTACCATGAGGTTAGCGATCTTCTTTTTGTGGCTAGGTTTGTTTTTAGTCCGTCCTGCCTTGCGTCCATTGAACGCGTTTTGCGTATGAAAAATCAGGCGATAAAATCTTAAACACTTACTGCTAGAACCGCGCACCAGAATAGAGAATACCAGTTAGGTTTTGGAAACTTGCAATTCCTATTTCGTGCATTTTTCTGTCGATAGCAGAGTTACCGCACCGGTCAAACTGATCCAAAAGCAACCCATCACCACCCCCCCCCGCAAACCTGCCACGTCAAAGCACAAGACCGCCCTCGCCTGTCCGCGGGCTGGCGATACGCCCTTGTTTCGAGGCGCTTGATGGTTGCCGTGTCGTCGCTTCACTCAGTCGGCAGGCTTACGTCACCCAATCGCCTGCCCGGGGGGCGGACAGGCGAGGGCGGGCGGGTTGAGGGCCGCTATTCCACCGGGGGCGGGGATTGACGGGGGATGACGTTGGGCGTCGGATGGCGATATAACCTTGTTTCGGGGCGCTTGATGGCTGCCGTGTCATCACGTCATTCAGTAGGCGCGCTTGCGTCACCCTATCGCCTGACCGGGGGACGGACAGGCGACGGCGGGCGGGTTTAGGGACGTTGCTTCCACCGGGGGAGGCGGCTTGCGAGGCCCGAAGACGGCAAGGCGAGAGGAATGATGCGATCCGGGGTGGGCCGGGAGCGGGGCGATGTCTTGAAAAGACATCGGGGCGGAAACTTGCAAAGTTTCCGACGCTTTGGGCCGGGGGCGGCATGCAGGGGCGGCGCGGGCTCTGGACAGGCGGGCCGCACGGGTGCAACAGTTTGATCAAATCCGCGACTCAGGCCCCAGAGGGAGCCTTCCGATGAAAGACGACAATTTCCTGCGAGAGATGAATGCCCGCCACCTGTGGCATCCGATGGGCCGTCCCGGGGAGGCGCATCAGAACGCGCCCAAGATCATCAAGAGCGCCCAGGGCGTCGAGATCACCGATATCGACGGGCATAGCGTCGTCGATGCGGTGGGCGGTCTGTGGTGCGTCAACCTTGGCTATTCGAACGACGCGATCAAGCAGGCGATCTCGGACCAGCTGTGGAAGCTGCCCTATTACTCGGCCTTTGCCGGCACCAGCAACCCGCCCGCGATCGAGGCGTCCTATGCGGTGCAGGAGTTCTTTGCCGAGGATGGCATGGTGCGCGCCTTCTTCACCAGCGGCGGATCGGACAGTGTGGAGACCGCGCTGCGCCTGTCGCGGCAGTATCACCGGCTGCGCGGAGAGCCGACGCGGACCAAGTTCCTGAGCCTCAAGAAAGGCTATCACGGGACGCATTTCGGCGGCGCCAGCGTGAATGGCAACAACCGGTTCCGGATCACCTATGAGCCGCTGTTGCCGGGCTGTTTCCACCTGCCCAGCCCCTATACCTATCGCAACCCGTTCGGGGCGATCGACCCCGAGTTGCTGGCGCAGAAGATCGCAGCGGCGGCGGTGGACGAGATCGAGTTCCAGGATCCCAGCACCATCGCGGCCTTCATCATGGAGCCGATCCAGGGCGCGGGCGGCGTGATCGTGCCGGATGCCAGCTTCATGAAGCTGATGCGCGAGATCTGTGACAAATACGGGATCCTGATGATCTCGGACGAGGTGATTACCGGTTTCGGGCGCAGCGGCGACTGGTCGGGCGCGCGGCATTGGGGCGTGAAGCCCGACATGATGACCTGTGCCAAGGGCATCACCAGCGGCTATTTCCCGGTGGGCGCCACGCTGCTGAGCGAGAAGGTGGCAGATGTGTTCGAGAACGCCGGACCCGAGGGGGCGATCTGGCATGGCTATACCTATTCGGCGCATCCGGTGGGTGCGGCGGCGGTGGTGGCGTGCCTGTCCGAGACGCTGAGGCTGGACACCAAGACCAATGCGGCGGCGCGCGGCACGCAGCTTTATGACGGGGTGTGCAGGCTGGCGGAAAAGCACGACATCATCGGCGATGTGCGCGGCGGGCACGGGTTGATGACCGGGATCGAGATCGTCAGCGACCGGGACGCCAAGACGCCGATGGACGCAGCCACCATGAAGCGCATCCATCAGACCGCCTATGAGGCCGGGGCGATGGTGCGACTGGGCGCGCATAACGTGCTGATGTCGCCGCCGCTGACGATCACCGAGGATGAGGTGAACCGCATCCTCGGCGCGCTGGACGCGGGGTTCTCGGCGGCCTGACGCGGCACGCCTTGCACGAGAGGGACGGCGGGGCCATTGGCCCGCCGTCCCGTCATCGGGCTGACCGGTTGCGGGATTGCCGGGTTGCCCGGACCGTGGTCAGCCGAAGCGGCGCCAGGCGTCCTTCATCGCGTCGGACATCGCCTCCCACGCCTTGTCGGCGCCGGCCTTGAGATCGTTCCACGCGGCCTCGTTGGCGTTCTGGATCTTCTCCAGCTCCTTCTCCATCTCGTCGCGGCGTTTCTTCAAATCGTCGATCTGGTCGTGATATTGCAGCTTGGCGTCGGCGCTGGCCCCTTCGGCCTTGGCGCGCAACTTGTCAATTTCGGCTTTCCATTCGTCGAGCTTGGCGTCGAGTTTCTGCTGATATGCTTGTTTCTCGTCCATGGGATCGCTCCTTTATTGCGTCAATCAATGTGCAAATGACGTAAGAAGGAGAGCGCCGGGCATCAATGGGCGTGGTCAATGCAAACGGGAAATCACACAAAAAGGGCCGACGCGATGCGCCGGCCGATCACTCGTTACAGTCTCGAAATAAACCACCATACCTCATCGTGGCCCACACATGCTCGTGCTCCGCGATGTTGATCCTCGATTGGCCTTATGGCGATCGAGGGGGATTAAGACGCCAGCCAGCCCGGAGAGGCCACAGGGTAGGAAAACCAACCGGATCAAAGATCCGGCCACTCGTCACGATCCTCTCCGTTAGGACCAACATGCGATACAACGGCTACTGCTGACGATATCATAGCGGGTCTGTGCATTCTTCCTTTTAGGCGGCATATGACGGGACAATCTCCTGAAGAGTGCGGCCAAAACGAGTCGGACCTTCCACCATGAGGCGAGATCACGGCGATCTGAACTGGTCTGTTCACATTGATCAGGACAATTGATCCGGGTCAGGCGGCACACCCCAGCCACCACCCCCCGGAGTGGCCATGCAAAAGGCCGCCCCGGCGGGCAAATCGATCTCGTCATTGCCCTGCATCTCAAGGGTGGTGCCGTCAGGCCATTCGACCCAGTTGCGCCCTGTCGCCCCCGGCGCGCCACCGTCGCCGCCGAAGGGCGGCACCTTCCGGTGAGAGCAGAGCGTCGTGACCGTGACTGGCGCCAGAAAGCGCAGACGCCGCAGCACCCCGTCGCCGCCGCGCCATTGTCCTGCCCCGCCCGAGCCTGAGCGGATGCCGAACTCTTCAAGGCGGACGGGAAAGCGTTTTTCGAGGATTTCGGGAT
This sequence comes from Licmophora abbreviata, assembly GCA_900291995.1. Taxonomy (NCBI): domain Eukaryota; phylum Bacillariophyta; class Fragilariophyceae; order Licmophorales; family Licmophoraceae; genus Licmophora; species Licmophora abbreviata. The sequence continues at coordinate 872 of OLMU01001068.1, read as the reverse complement.
CAGTCATGCGGGTGTTGGTCATGTGGCTTTGCACCGCGTCGCACCCGTCAAAGCCCGGCCCGGCCCCGGTGCCGCCGGCAATCGTCTCGTAATTCTGGAACGTGTCATTGCCCCAGATGAAATTGTTCATCGTCGCCTGAGACGACGCCATCACGCCAAGCGCCCCATAAAGCGCGTTGCAGGTGGCCTGACTGACCTCGGTATTGCCGGCGATCACGGCGGCGGGATAGGCGGGGTTCAGCATGGAGCCTTCGGGCACCACGATCTCCAAAGGCTTGAGGCAGCCTTCGTTGAGCGGAATATCGGCCCCCACGAGCGTACGGAACACATAGAGCACGACCGCCCGAGCGATGGATTTGGGCGCGTTGTAATTGCCGGAATGCTGCGGACTGGTGCCGGTGAAATCGATCCGCGCGGCGCGGGCGGCGTGATCGACGGTGATCGCCACCTCGATCCTTGCGCCGTGATCCATCGGATAGCTGAAGCTGCAATCGCGCAGGCGGTCGATCACCCGGCGCACGCTTTCTTCGGCATTGTCCTGCACATGGCCCATATAGGCCTGCACCACGTCCAGACCGTAGGTCTCGACCACCTTCAGCAAGGCCTGCCGCCCGGTTTCATTGGCGGCGATCTGGGCTTTGAGATCGGCCATGTTCTGCGCGATGTTGCGGCAGGGCCAGCGCCCCGAGGACAAAATCGCCTCGGCCTCGTGTTCGCGCAGGCGGCCCTGATCGACCAGCTTGAAATTGTCGATCAGAACGCCTTCTTCCTCGATCCGGGTGCTGTCAGGCGGGGCGCTGCCGGGGGTGCGCCCGCCGATATCGGCGTGGTGCCCCCGCGAGCCCAGCCAGAAGGCGGGCGCCCCATCGACG
>OLMU01001035.1:0-15278 GCA_900291995.1 Licmophora abbreviata | reverse complement strand
GGTCGAGCTGCGCGCCCTCACCGAAGAGGATTTCGTGCGCATCCTGACCGAGACCGACAATGCGCTGACCCGGCAATATACCGCGCTCATGGGAACCGAGGATGTCACCGTCACGTTCACCGAGGATGGCATCGCGGCGCTGGCCAAAATCGCCGCCGAGGTCAATCAATCGGTCGAGAATATCGGCGCGCGGCGGCTTTACACCGTGATGGAGCGGGTGTTCGAAGAGCTGAGCTTCACCGCCCCGGATCGGGCCGGCGATACTGTCACGGTCGATGCGGCCTTTGTCGATGCCAATCTGGGCGAGCTGATGAAATCCGCCGATCTGTCGCGCTATGTGCTCTGAGGTGCCGATGCGATCCGCCCAAAGTGACGCTGCAACCCCCTAAGCTGTCGCAAAATTCCCTCAATTCCGGTCTGCATGGCGGCATAATCGCCGCGAACGCAAGGCGCCGCGATCTTCGGGCGCTGCTTTCGGGTCTTCGGCATGCAGGAAGCAGGGTGCGATGCGAGAACGAAATGGATTGGATGCGGCGGACATCCGTATTCTGACCGCTGTTCAGAAATACGGCCAGCTGAGCAAGACCAAGCTGGCCGAACTCGTGAACCTGTCTCCCACCCCCTGCTGGGCGCGCCTGACCCGTCTGCGCGCCGCGGGATATATCAGCGGCTATCACGCCGATATCGCACTTGATCGCGTGGTGGATACGACCCGCGTTGTGGTGACCGTCTCGCTCACGCATCACCGCAAGACCGATTTCGACCGGTTCGAACATCATATCGCGGGCATTGATGCGATCATCAACTGCGTCGCGACAGGCGGCGGGATCGACTATATCATGACCGTGGTCACCCCCAGCCTGAGCACCTTTCAAGGTGTGATGGACGATCTTCTGTCCGCCGATCTGGGCATCGACAGATACATGACCTATTTCGCCACCCGCCTCATCAAGGCCGAGCAACCCAACCTCGCCAAACTGGTCGCACATACCGCCCGATAAGGCATCAGGTCCATTTGGTCGCCAACAGGCCGAATCCCGGCCTGATCGGTCTGCAAAACCCGCGTTTTCAGGCCACGCTTGCACCCCGAAACAGGATACGCCCTGCTCATCAGCAACGCCGCTCCGGGCAGCAATCCGGCGCAGAACAGGGTGAACGACATGATGCAACCACATGACTTCGGCTTTGGAACCCAGATCCGCAAATCCCCCTATTTTGACGCAACCGTCCGCTGGGGTGCGACGGGCTTCTCGGTCTACAACCACATGTATATTCCGCGCGATTTCGGCGATCCGGAACAGAACTTCTGGAACCTCGTGAACTGCGCGATCCTGTGCGATGTCGCCGTCGAACGTCAGGTCGAGATCACCGGCCCCGACGCCGCGAAATTCGTTCAGATGCTCACCCCCCGCGACCTGTCCAACATGGCCATCGGACAGTGCAAATACGTGCTCATCACCAATGCCGAAGGCGGCATCCTCAACGATCCGATCCTCCTTCGCTTGGATGAAAACCATTTCTGGCTCTCGCTCGCCGACAGCGACATTCTGCTCTGGGCGCAGGGCGTCGCCGTGCATTCCGGTCTCGATGTCTCGATCTGCGAACCGGACGTGTCTCCGCTGCAGCTGCAAGGCCCCAAATCCGGCGAGATCATGCGCGCCCTCTTCGGCGACGAGATCATGGACCTGCGCTATTACTGGCTTCGTGAAATGGACCTCGACGGCATCCCCCTCATCGTCTCACGCACCGGCTGGTCGAGCGAGTTGGGCTACGAAATCTACCTGCGTGACGGCACCAAGGGCGACGCCCTGTGGGAGCGTATCATGGCAGCCGGCATGCCTTTTGGGCTGAAGCCGGGTCACACATCCAGCATTCGGCGCATCGAGGGCGGCATGCTCTCCTATCACGCCGATGCCGACATCCACACCAACCCGTTCGAACTGGGCCTCGACCGGCTCGTGAACCTGGAGATCGAGGCCGACTTCATCGGCAAATTCGCCCTCCAGCGCATCCGCGACAATGGCGTCACCCGCAAGCAGATCGGCCTTGTCATCGACGGACCGAAACTGACCGGCCCCAATACGACCTTCTGGCCGATCAATCATGACGGCGCCTGCGTGGGCAAGGTCACCTCGGCGATCTACTCGCCCCGGCTTGGAAAGAACATCGCTCTGGCCATGGTGTCGGTCGACTGCGCCGAGCTTGGCACCGAGCTTGAGGTGGTAACCCATTCCGGCGAAACCACCGCCACCGTGGTGGAACGTCCGTTCTTCGATCCGCGCAAGCAACTGGCCGCCGCCGGGTCGCCGCTGACCACCCAAGCCACCGCATAAAAGGCCCGCATATGTCCGACCTCGCGATCGAGCTGCATTGGCAGCGCGCCGAACCTGCCTTGCAGACCGGCAAATACTCAAACGCGCACACCGTGCTCTATAATACCAACCACGAGGTCCAGGTGGACGCCGCCCCCGATTGGGGCGGCGATCCCGAGCACACCAACCCCGAACAGGCGCTGGCCGCCGCCCTGTCCAGCTGTCACATGATGACCTTCCTTGCGCTCTGCGCCAAGGCCGGTTGGCCCGTGGCCAGCTATCACGACTACGCCGAAGCGCATCTGGGGAAGAACCCACAAGGGCAGATGTCCGTCACCCGGATCGACCTGAACCCGGTGGTGCGCTTCGACACGGGCTTTGCCATCGACGCAGACGAATTGGCCCAGATGCAGCACCGCGCCCACCGCTATTGCTTCATCGCCAACACGCTGGCAGACAGCGTCGAAATCAACGTCCGCTAAGTCCCGCAACACCGCCTCCAAAGGAAACCACATGCTTCTCTCCGATCTCGACGCAGATGGCATCCTGCGCCTCACGCTGGACGATCCCTCGCGCCGCAATGCCCTGTCCGAGGCGATGATGACCCGGCTCACCGACGCTTTCACCGACGCAGGACAAAACCCTGCCGTGCGCGTCGTCATCCTTGCCGCGCATGGCCCCGCCTTCTGTGCCGGTCACGATCTCAAGGAAATGACCGCCGGTCGCGCCGGTCCCGACGGGGGCCGCGCCTATTTCACCAAGGTGATGGCCCAGTGTTCCGCCATGATGCAGACCATCGTCAACTGCCCCAAACCCGTGATCGCCGAGGTGACGGGCATCGCCACCGCCGCCGGCTGTCAGCTGGTGGCAAGCTGCGATCTGGCCATCGCCGCCGATACCGCCCGCTTCAGCACGCCGGGTGTCCATATCGGGCTCTTCTGCTCCACGCCGATGGTGGCGCTGTCGCGCAATGTCTCGAACAAGCACGCGATGGAAATGCTGCTGACCGGCGACATGACCCCGGCCACCCGCGCCGCCGAAATGGGCCTTGTCAACCATGCCGTCCCCGAAGATGCGCTTCGCGCGGCCACGCTCGACATGGCTCGTAAGATCGCGTCGAAATCCAGTATGACACTGGCCACCGGCAAACGCGCCTTCTATGCCCAGCGCGAGATGCCTCTGGCCGAGGCTTATGACTATGCCTCTCAGGTGATGGTTGATAACATGCTGGCCCATGACGCCCGCGAAGGTATCAACGCCTTCATCGAAAAGCGCGCGCCGCAATGGCAGGATCAATAAGCACCATGGGCAGCAATCCCTATAACACCGGCCTCGATCGAACCCCGGCGAATTACCAGCCGCTCACACCGCTCACCTTTCTGGAACGCGCCGCCGCCGTGTTTCCCGATCACACCGCGATCCTGCATGGCGATCTGCGGCGCAGCTATGCCGCCTTCTATGCCCGGTCGCGCAGGCTGGCATCGGCTCTGGCCCAGCGCGGAATCGGTCGGGGCGACACCGTGTCGGCGCTTCTGGCCAACACGCCCGCGATGCTCGAATGTCATTACGGCGTGCCGATGTGCGGCGCTGTGCTGCACTCGATCAACACGCGGCTCGATGCGGCGATCATCGCCTTCCAGCTCGATCATGCGATGGCGAAACTCGTGATCGTCGACCGCGAATTCGCCCCCCTGATGCAAGACGCGCTTGCCCAGGCCAGCGTGACGCCGGATGTCATCCTCTATGATGATCCCGAATATGACGGGCCAGGCGACATGGCCAGCGCCGAAGAATATGAGGCGTTTCTCGGCACCGGCGACCCCGATTTCGCATGGCTCATGCCCGAGGATGAATGGGACGCGATCTCGATCAATTACACCTCCGGCACCACCGGTGATCCCAAGGGCGTCGTCTCGCATCATCGCGGCGCCTATCTTCTGGCTCAGGGCAATGCGCTGACCACCTCAATGGCCAAACACAGTGTCTATCTCTGGACTTTGCCGATGTTCCATTGCAACGGCTGGTCCTTTCCCTGGACCCTGTCCGCCATCATCGGCACCCATGTCTGTCTGCGACAGGTGCGGGCCGAACCGATCTGGCGGGCACTGGCCGAAGACGGCGTCACCCATCTCTGCGGTGCGCCAATCGTGATGTCGCTCATCAACTCCGCCGATGACAGCGTGAAGCGCCCGCTGGATCGCCGCGTGCAATTCTTCACCGCCGCCGCGCCGCCCCCCGAATCCCTTCTGGCCGAAATGGATGCGGCGGGCTTCGATGTCACCCATCTTTACGGGCTGACCGAAACCTATGGTCCCGCCGTGGTCAATGAATGGCATGCCGACTGGTCATCGCTGCCCGGCCCGAAAAAGGCCGCGCTCAAGGCCCGTCAGGGTGTGCGCTATCTGCCGCTCGAGGGCCTCGATGTGCTCGATCCCGACACGATGCGTCCCGTGCCGCGCGATGGCGTGACCATGGGCGAGGTGATGTTTCGCGGCAATGTCGTCATGAAGGGCTATTTCCGCAGCCCCGAGGCCACGCAAAAGGCCCTTGCTGGCGGCTGGTTCCATTCCGGCGATCTGGGTGTCGTGCATCCCGACGGCTATATCCAGCTCAAGGACCGCTCCAAGGACATCATCATCTCCGGCGGCGAGAATATCTCGTCGATCGAAGTGGAAGAGGCGCTCTACCGTCACCCCGCCGTCGCGGTCGCCGCCGTCGTCGCGATGCCGCATGCAAAATGGGGGGAAACCCCTTGCGCCTTCGTGCAGCTCACCTCGGGCCATGATGCCGACGAAGCCAGCCTTCGCGCATGGTGCCGCGATCATCTGGCCCCCTACAAGGTGCCGGGCCGCGTCGTCTTCGCCGAGATCCCCAGAACCTCCACCGGCAAGATCCAGAAATTCGTCCTCCGCGATCAGGCCCGCGCTCTGGAGGGCTGACGCGCCCTCGGATCAGGTCTTTCGCAACACCGCACCGCGCGCCCCGTTAACCGCGCGTGGTGCGGTGCCAAATACCGACGCGATACCGACGTTATACTGACGCGATACCGCAGCGGGTTTTTACCCATTAACCAATCGGTTGCACCCTGATTCGCCGGATCGGCCTGCGCGTGTTCCGCGCACTCTATGCAAGCCCCCGGTTTTGCCTTATCTGCGGCTGATCTACAGATAACCGGAACACCGCACCCATGAACATGATGTCCACCTTCGTCAAACCCATGCACCCCGAGGGGCGCAAATTCGTGGCGATCTTCGCCGCGATCACCCTCGCCCTCTTCCTGATCGAAGACATGCTGGGCTGGATCGGGGTGGGCTTAACTGTCTGGTGTTACTACTTTTTCCGTGACCCCGAACGGGTTGCCCCAGCGCGCGACGATGTCATCGTCAGCCCTGCGGATGGCATCGTGTCCCTCATCGAACCCGCCATTCCCCCCGCCGAGCTTGGCCTGCCCGACACTCCCCTGACCCGCGTCAGCGTGTTCATGTCGGTGTTCAATTGCCACGTGAATCGCGCCCCCGTCGCCGGTGAAGTCACCGCCATCGCCTATCGACCCGGTAAATTTTTCAACGCTTCCCTCGACAAGGCCAGCGCCGACAACGAACGCAACAGCTTGGTGATCCGTATGGCCAACCAACAAGATCTGGCGGTCGTCCAAATCGCCGGTCTGGTCGCCCGCAGGATTGTGTGTTTCGTCAATCGCGGTGATCGTGTAGATATGTCCCAGCGGTTTGGCCTGATCCGCTTCGGATCACGGCTGGATGTCTACCTTCCTGAGGGGATCGAGCCGCAAGTGCGTGTCGGGCAAACGATGGTCGCCGGAGAAACCGTGATCGCCAATCTCGATGCGCCCAAAACGGATCACGACGCGAACACATGACACGACCACCCGCAAAATCCATCACCGACCTGACGCTGGTCAGGCTCATTCCCAACATGCTGACCCTCGGCGCCGTCTGCGCCGGGATCACCGCCATACGCTTTGGCGTACAGGGAAATTACATTGTGGCCGTGCAGCTTATCCTGCTCGCCGCCGTGCTTGACGGGATCGATGGCCGCGTTGCGCGCTATGTCGGCTGCGACAGTCAATTCGGGCTCGAGCTCGACTCGCTGGCCGATTTCCTCAACTTTGGCGTCGCACCAGCCCTGATCGTGTATTTCTGGGGCATGCAGGATCTGGGGCCCTTCGGCTGGAGTGTGGCACTGGCCTTCGCGATCTGCTGCATCCTGCGGCTGGCGCGCTTTAATGTCAGCGCCCGCGATCCGTCGGCCACAGCTCCGGCAAGCCATTTCACCGGCGTTCCTGCCCCCGCCGGTGCTTTCCTGGCGCTAGCACCTCTTCTGTTGTCCTTCGCCTTCACCGACAGGCCCGCCTTGCCGGGCATTGCGGTCAGCCTTTACATACTTTTCATCGGGTTCCTGATGGTCAGCCGGGTCCCCACGCCCTCGTTCAAATCCATCCGCATCGCGCGTGAAAACCGGCTTTTGGCCATCATCACCGTGATCGTGGCCCTTGTTGCGCTCGCCGCGTTCGAGTGGATTACGCTGCTTTCCGCCTGTGGCGCCTATCTTGTTGCAGTCCTTGTGTCTTTCGTCGCAGAATTGCGCCGCAGCGAGCAAAGCGAGTAAGTCCATGGATCCCAAAGCGATCGAGTCCTCCTATGCCCGTTGGGCACCGATCTATGATGCGACATTCGGCAAAATCACCAATGCAGGGCGCAACCGCGCCGTCCGTCTGATCAATCAACGGCCGGGAACGGTGCTCGAGGTGGGCGTTGGAACCGGCTTGGCCTTGCCGCATTACGATCCGGCATGCACCGTCACCGGCATCGATTTCTCCGAGGATATGCTCGCCAAGGCGCAGCGTCGGGTAACCGATCTGGGCCTCCATCACGTCAAGGAGCTGCGCCAGATGGATGCGCGGCACCTGGATTTTCCCGACAACAGTTTTGACACGGTCGCGGCAATGCATGTCTTGTCCGTGGTCCCCGAACCCGAAAAGGTCATGGCGGAAATCGCCCGGGTCTGCGCACCCGGTGGCCGCGTTGTCATCACCAATCACTTCGTCCATGAACGCGGGTTTTTCGCCTTCCTTGGCCGTGTGACCGCGCCATTTGCCAATCTTCTTGGCTGGCATTCGGATTTCCACATCGATCAGGTGATGCGCGATGATCTGTCGGTGACCGAACACAAGTCGTTGCCGCCGATCGGCATGATGACCTTTCTGGTGATGGAAAAACCCCGCCCGTCGTAAGGGCGCTGCCCCTGGATCGAATGCCCTTTTCTTTCCGGGCGATCCGTTCCACCAAAGGGCATGTCGATCCTTGCGTTCCTTCGCTCCAATGCGCCTTGGCTGTCCGCTGGTGTTCTGCTGACCTTTCTCAGCAGCTTTGGACAGACATTCTTCATTTCCATCTTCGCCGGTGAGATCCGGTCCGAGTTCGGTCTGTCGCATGGGCAATGGGGTGGTATCTATACGCTTGGAACCGGGCTTTCGGCGCTTGTCATGGTCTGGGCCGGGGGTCTGACCGATCGGTTCCGCGTCAGGGTGCTTGGGGCGCTGGTTCTTCTGATGCTGATGGCGGCATGCCTCTTCATGGCGCTCAACCCTGTCTGGTGGCTGCTCCCGGCGGTCATCTTCACGCTGCGGTTCGCAGGACAAGGCATGACCAGCCATATCGCCGTGGTCGCCATGTCGCGCTGGTTCATCGCGACCCGTGGCAAGGCTCTGTCAATCGCAACCCTTGGCTTCGCTGCGGGCGAGGCGCTGTTGCCGCTGATCTTCGTCGCGCTTATGATCCAGTACGACTGGCGTCTTCTTTGGGGTCTGGCCGGGCTGATCGCGGTTGCCGGCATCCCGATCCTTCTGCTTTTGCTGCGCCAGGAACGCACCCCGCAATCCATGGCGCATCTCAGCCAAGCCACCGGCATGGACTCGCGCCACTGGACCCGCAATCAGGCGCTGCGCCATTTCCTTTTCTGGTTCATGATCCCCGCCCTTCTTGGCCCTTCGGCCTTCAACACGGCGTTCTTTTTTCATCAGGTCCATTTCGCCGATATCAAGACCATCGCCCATGTGGACCTTGTGGCGATGTTTCCGTTCTACACCGCGGTATCCATCGCCGCTATGGTGCTGTCGGGCTGGGCGCTTGATCGTCTGGGAACCGCGCGGCTGATGCCGCTATCACAAGTGCCGATGGTTTTTGCCTTTCTGCTCTTCGCTCAGGCAGACGGGCCGACAGTCATGATTCTGGGATTCTTTTTTCTTGGCCTGACCACGGGCATGAACACCACCTTGCCAAGCGCTTTCTGGGCCGAGTTCTATGGCACCCGCAACATCGGCTCGATCAAGGCGATGGCAGCGGCGCTCATGGTGCTTGGATCGGCGATCGGTCCGGGGTTGACCGGGCTGGGGATCGACCTTGGTCTGGGGATCGAAGCACAATATGTGCTCATCGCGGGCTATTTCGTCTTTGCCACCGTGATGATGGGTCTGGGCATTGCCCGCGCCCGGCCGCTTCTACCGCTGGCGCCGTAAATACACGTAATAGGCACCACCGCCGCCATGCGAGACATGCGCCTCGGTGATCTGCAGGACCGCTTGCGCCAGTGGCGGCGAGGACAGCCATTGCGGCACGTTATGCCTCAGCACCCCTTGCCTGACCGGGATCGGCCCCCCTTCGTCGCGGCTCTTGCCCTTGCCCGTGATGACCAGCACCAGCCGTTTGCCCTGCGCATGGGCGCGCAGGATGAAGCCCATGAGCGCCGGATGCGCCTGATCCATCGTCATCCCGTGCAGGTCCAGCCGCGCCTCCGGCACAACCTTGCCGCGCTTCAGCTTGCCATAGGTCTTTTGATCCATCTTTACAGGCTGCCGTGCGATCCGCTCGGCGATATCGACGGACACGTTGTGCTCGGGCTTGGCAGGCGTCTTTTTCTGCCCGATCTCGAACTCCTGCAAAAGCGGCCGCGCCATATTTTTCGCCACCGGCTTTGGCGCAAGCCCATGTTCTTCCCGGCGCTCAGGGGCAAGGCGCTGCGTGGTTTTGGCAACCCGGCGCCAAAGCTCCAGCTCGTCGGGCTTGAGACGCCGGCGCGTCACTGCAAAGGCTCCGTCAGCATGGCATAGGCGCGCTGGATCGGCAGCAGAACCACCATGCGCCCCGGATCGCGCAGCTTGCCGGCGGCACGTCCCGCCGCATCCCCCGTCCCAAAGAAGATATCCGCGCGCTGCGGTCCCTTGATCGCCGATCCGGTATCCTGCGCCACCATAAGCCGTTGGATCGGATTTTCCCCACCCTTTTCGATCCAGACCGGCGCGCCAAGCGGCACAAACGCCGGATCGGCGGCGATCGTGCGGCCCGGGGTCACCGATCGGTTCATTGCGCCAAGCGGCCCTTTATCGGCTGGTACCTGATTAACCGTCCGGAAGAAAACAAAGGACGGGTTGTGGAACAGCAATTCGCGACCCTCGACAGGGTTCCGCCTGACCCAGTTCTTTATGACCTGCGCCGAGACCTGATGTACCTCATAGATCCCGCGCCGCACCATCTCGACCCCGACGGACCGATAATCATGCCCGTTCTTGCCAGCATACCCGACACGGATCACATCACCATCAGGAAGCCTGATCCGTCCCGATCCCTGAATCTGCAGAAAGAACAGCTCGACCGGATCATCGACCCAGGCAATCTCAAGGCCCCGGCCCTTCATCACGTCGCTGGTTTCAATTTCCCGCCGGGTTATCCATTGACCCGCACCCCTGGCCTCTGGTGGCATCCGGTAAACGGGAAAGCGATAACGGTTGTCAGGACGCAAGGCGCCGTTCAATTCTGGTTCGAAATATCCAGTGAAAAGCGGCCTCTGGGCGTTTTCGATCAGCACGGGCCGAAAGAACAGCTCGAAAAAGGGGCGCGCTTCGGGTTTTTGCTGGGCCAAGGCACAAAGCGCCGACCAATCCGGATCATCCATATCCGGGCATGTCTCAAGAAAGACTGACAGCGCCCGCTCGTGATCGTCCTGTTCCCAGCCATCGAGATCCCGGAAATCAAGAATGCTATGAGTGGTTTCACTGGCTGACAGGCCGCCCGCAAAGGACAGCCAGACAGCCAGCGCCGCCCACAGCCTTCCGGTCATTCGCCCGTGGCAACAAGCCGCCAGTTTGGATCGTCCGAGCCCATGACGCGCTCGAATGTCCAGATATCTTTCTGGCGCTTGGCTGTCTTTGCATCGCCTTCGATGATCTCGCCATTGGCATCCCGCACGACCGACGTAAGCTCTCCCACGAAGCGCACGGTGATCGCGGCGCGGTTGTCATCGCTCAAGGTCGCTTCAACCAGCTTGGTTTCGCGCAGTCCAAGGAATTCCGCCTCGACAATCAGGCCCTGTTCCTGCCGCGCATCGATCACCTGGGCAAAGGCCTCATAGACATCTTCATCCAGAAACGGTGCCACATCCTCGAGCTGTCCGCGCTCGAATGCCATGAGGATCATCTCATAGGCGCCGCGTGCTCCCTGCAGGAATTGCGTGACATTGAACGAAGGCTCAATACGCTTCATCCGTGCTAGGGCATCGGCCGCGTCCGATTCTTCGGAGACATTGTCGATGATGTCGTAATCTGGACCGCCGTCGATCACCTCGAACGTGTCGCGGCGCTGCGGCGCGGCGCCTGTCCGTTCGCTGCGTGGCGGGCCCTCGAACCCATCACGGGTGCCCAGAACGCTTTTCAATCGCAAGATCAAGAAGATCGCGATTCCGGCCAGAACCAGAAGCTGAAGAAGGGGGGAATTCATTGGCACCTCATGTCAAGCAGGCATGGAAACGTTCAGCATCCGAACTTATGTAGGTGACGCGGGCAAGCAAGTCCACCTTGCAAGCAAATTAGACATAGGAGTTGCGACCATGTGGCTGTTTCTGGCCTTCCTTGCGGTGCCGGTTGTCGAAATCGCCCTGTTCATACAGGTCGGCGGCGCGATCGGTCTCTGGCCAACGCTTGCCATCGTCATCCTCACGGCAGTTCTGGGCGCTTGGCTTGTGCGCACCCAAGGTCGATTGGCGATGAACGATCTGCGCCGCTCGTTTTCCGAGCTCGACGATCCGACAGAACCCCTTGCTCATGGTGCGATGATCCTCGTCGCAGGCGCTTTGTTGCTAACACCGGGTTTTTTCACCGATGCCGTCGGCTTTGCCCTGCTGATGCCACCCGTGCGCCTTGCTGTGCTGGCATACCTTCGCAAACGCGTGCATGTCGCCCGCTTCGAGATGGGGCGCGATGCGCCGCGCCCTCCGCATGATCCTGGCATCATCGACGGCGAGTATCACGAAGTCGACCCCGCCAAGCGCCCCACGCACAAACCCTCCGGCTGGACCACGCGGCATTGACGTCTTGTGATTGAGGCCCCCAACCCTTCCTGCTAATCCTTCGCCCAACGTCATTTCAGTGGAGTCGATACATGTCGGAACAAGAAAACGGGGCGGCCGCACAGGCGCAACAGCCTCAAGTCAAGATGAACACCCTCACCCAGTTCATTCGTGACCTGTCGTTCGAGAACGTCCTGTCGCAGCGTGGCACCGGCGGTGAAGTCACCCCCGATGTTCAGGTAGGTGTCAGCCTTGACGCCAAGAAACGCTCGGTCGAGCATCAGTATGAAGTCGTCATCAAGATGCGCATCGACTCCAAGAACAAGGCCACCGACGAGGCATTGTTCGTTCTGGAAATGGAATATGCCGGCGTGTTCCACATCGAAGGCGTGCCCGATGAGCAAATGCATCCCTTCCTGATGATCGAATGCCCCCGGATGCTGTTCCCGTTCATTCGCCGGATCGTCAACGATGTCACCCGTGACGGTGGCTTCCCGCCGCTGAACCTTGAAAACATGGATTTCGTCCAACTCTATCGCAACGAAATCGCCCGACGGCAGCAAGCACAGTCCGCCGAAAAGGCCACGCCTGACGCCTGATCGGGTCTATCCCAGCTTTTTCCAAAGCGCCCCGTCGCCCATGGTTTCGATGAAATCCGCATGGGCGGCGGCCTCGGTCTCGGTGATGCGGGGTGGCAAGGGCTGTGGCCGTGGCTTTGGCCGCCATCCGATATCGGTCTCGGCACTGCCCGATTGCGCCACAGGATGCGCCGACAGTGCGAAATCCGGCTGGCGGCCGCCGATCAGCTCCAGATAGACCTCCGCCAGAATTTCGGAATCCAGAAGCGCGCCATGCAATGTCCGCGCGGTGTTGTCGATCGCGAATCTCCGGCACAACGCATCAAGCGACGCGGGCGAGCCGGGAAATTTCCGCCGCGCGATTGCCAGCGTGTCGATCGCCTGCTCCCAAGGCAAAAGCGGTAGCTTCAACCAACCCAGCTCGGCATTCAGAAACTTCATGTCGAACGCCGCGTTGTGGATCACAAGCTTTGCATCCCCCACGAACTCGATGAAGGCATGCGCCACATGGTCGAACGGCGGCTTGTCCCTCAGCGTGATCTCTCCGGGGCGCGGGGGGCGTGGTGCGTCCAGAAGGTCGGGACCGATCCCATGCACTTCGAACGCCTCTTGCGGCATTCCGCGTCCAGGGTTGATATAATGATGAAAGGTCCGCCCCGTGGGCATGTGGTTGTAAAGCTCCAGCGCCCCGATCTCAACGATCCTGTCGCCTTGCTCGGGGTCGAAGCCGGTGGTTTCCGTGTCTAGAACGATCTCACGCATTGGCCAGCTTGCTCCTGATGTCGCTGACCACATCCTGAACCTGTTTGCGCGCAGCCTCAAGCGTATCGGTCCTGATGACATAATCCGACCGGCGGCATTTTTCCTCCGCCGGCATCTGTTTGTCCCGGATCGCTTCGAATTGTGCTTGGGTCATGGTGCCCCGTTCCATCACGCGGGCGCGTTGAACCTCTGGCGGGACGATCACACACGCAATGGCATCGACCTGCGCTTCATTGCCTGTCTCGAACAACAGCGGAATATCCAGAACCACGATATCCGCCGTCGAGCCAGCGATGAACCCGGCCCGATCCTCTGCGACCAAGGGGTGAACAATCGCCTCGATCCGGCGCAAGGCAGCAGGATCTTCGGATATGATCTCTTTCAGTCGCGCGCGCGACACCGCGCCATCCACCACCGCTTGCGGAAAGATGTCTTGCATCGGCGCAACCGCTGCGCCGCCCTTGGCATAAAGCCGGTGCACCGCCGCATCTGCATCCCACAGGTCGCAGCCTTCGTCAGCAAACATGGCAGCCGTTGTCGATTTACCCATGCCGATTGACCCAGTCAGACCCAGAACAAAGCTCATCGCAAGGCCGCTGCCCGTGCCGCACTATCCACCACGGGCCGCACCCCGAACCAGCGCTCGAACCCCGGAACCGCCTGATACAAAAGCATGCCCAGCCCATCGACCGCCACGCAACCGGCCTCTTCAGCCTCGGCCAGGAGACGTGTTTTCAGTGGCGCATAAACAAGGTCCGTCACCACCGCATCCTTGCGCAGCCCATCCAGCGGCACCCGCAAGGGCGGCTTGCCGATCATACCGAGCGATGTGGTGTTCACCACTGTTACTGCGTCTTCCAGCATGTTACCGGCCTGCACCCAATCGACCACCGTCAGCCGCTTGCCAAAATCGGTTTTCAGTGCTTCGGCGCGCACCCGGGTCCGGTTGGAAATCAGGATTTCGGGCACGCCCGCATCCAGCAAAGACGCAACCACCGCCCGCGCAGCACCACCTGCCCCCAAAACCGCGGCGGGCCCTGCTTTCGGGTTCCAGTTTGGCGCATTCTCACGCAGGTTCTGGATAAAGCCATAGCCATCCGTATTATCGGCATGAATCCGGCCATCCTTGCGGAAAATCAGCGTATTTGCCGCACCGATCAAGGTTGCCCGATCCGTCACCAGATCGGCGAACTCCATCACCTTTTCCTTGTGGGGCACCGTCACGTTCAGGCCAACAAACCCCATTTTCGGCAGCGTGCGCAACACGGTCTCAAGATCGTTGGGGCTGATATCCATCGGAATGTAATGCCCCCTCAGCCCGTTCACCTTCAGCCAGTGACCGTGCAGCTGCGGTGACTTGGAATGCGCGATCGGCGATCCGATCACCCCCGCCAAAGGGATTTTATCCATACTCATCCTTCCAGATCTCCTCGTACCGTCAAATAGGACAAAAGCTCCAGCAGCGGCAAACCAAGAACCGTGAAATAATCGCCCTGTATCTGCGCGAAAAGCCTCACGCCTTCCTCTTCCAGCTTATAAGCGCCGACCGAATGTCTGATACTGTCCCAGTTGCGCGCCACGTAATCGTCCAGATAGCCATCCGACACCGGCCGCATCACCATGCGAACCACCCCCACGTGCCGCCAGATCGGCCGCCCCTCTTCGCAGATCACTGCCGCAGACAGCAAGTCGTGCCGCTTGCCGCGCATCCGTGCCAGTTGGCCGCGGGCGTCCTCGGGCGTGTCCGGTTTGCTCAGGATATCTCCTTCGAAACTCAGAACCTGATCGCACCCGATCACCAGGGATCGTGGATGCTTGCCGCTGATCTTCTGCGCCTTCATCTCGGCCAGCGCATCGGCGATATCCCTCGGCGTCGCGGCATCTGCCTGCATTGCCCGTCGCAACGCATCCTCGTCAACGCGCGCAGGAATCGCCGTCACCTCAACCCCGGCGTTGCGCAGCAGGGTCAGCCGTATCTCGGATCCCGACGCAAGGATGATTTCCGTCATCTTGTGGACAACCTCTTGGATATCTTAACGAAGGTTTAAGAACTGATCGGCGAGAAATCCATCCCCGACGAAGACTCGGGGATTGTCCCGTCATCTCGCGCGAAATGGCTTCAGTTGATCCGCAGGGGATATGAATAAGTCAGTCCGCTGAATAACCCAAGTCGATCTCCATCTGTCCTCAAGTTATTCTTCTGTCCTGTTCTGTCATAAGTATTTGATAATAAATGCTTTATCGGCGTTGAATGCAATATTCACAAATT
>OLMU01001021.1:0-16114 GCA_900291995.1 Licmophora abbreviata | reverse complement strand
GTGTCGCTTTTGCTTCGGTCGAGCGGGCATGTCGGGGGCGACCTTGTGGGCATGTTCCCCGTCGATGAAAACCGGATTGGCCTTTATGCCATCGACGTGTCCGGACATGGCATCAGCTCGGCGCTGATGACCGCGCGGCTTGCGGGGTATCTCTCGGCTTTCGCGCCCGAGCAGAACCTCGCCCTATACGAGGCGGAAGCTGGTCGGTTCGATATGCGACCCCCCGCAGAAACCATTGCCGCTCTGAACAAACTGATTCTCGATGAAATGGATACCGAACTGTATTTCACCATGATCCTGGCCGATGTGGATCTGGCCTGTGGCAAGGTTGATCTGGCGCAGGCGGGGCATCCTCATCCAGCCATTCAGCGCCGCGATGGAACGATCGAATGGGCGGGACATGGCGGCCTTCCTGTCGGGCTTTTGCCTACTGCGAAGTTCGAGCAGGTTTCTTTTGACCTCGGCCCTGGTGAAAGGCTGCTGATCCATTCGGATGGCATTGTCGAATGCGCGGACATCAAGGGTCAATTGCTGGACAACGAGGGTCTTTCCGGCATTCTCTCCGAGCTGCGCGACATACATGGCCCCGCCTGTCTTGAGGCTCTGACATGGAACCTGTCCACGTTTTCAGGTTCGGATGATTTTGCCGACGATGTTTCGGCCATACTTCTGGAATTCAAGCCGCATCCTTGAGCGCCCGGGAACCCATGGCCTGCCTGCATTTGGTGTCAGTCCATGCCGGGCCATCACGGGCAATCTCTTGGCCAGTGTGTTGCGACGCCTATATAGACGCGGTATGCCGATCTCAGGCGAACAAGGAAACTCCATGACACTCGGACAGAAAATCGCGTGGGATGACACAATCCTGCCGTTCCAGTTGGATAACGCGGACATACGCGGGCGCGTCGCTCGGTTGGACGGCGTATTGGATGGTATCCTCAAACAGCACGATTATCCCAATGCCGTGGAAGCCCTTGTCGCGGAAATGGCACTTCTCACGGCGCTGATCGGCCAAACGATAAAACTGCGCTGGAAGCTTTCTCTGCAGATCCAAACCAATGGTCCGGTCCGGATGATCGCCACGGATTACTACGCGCCTGCCGCCGAGGGCGACTCTGCGCGCATCCGGGCCTATGCCAGTTTCGATCGTGACCGCATTTCAGGGGATGACCCGTTTTCCCAGGTTGGCGACGGTTATTTTGCGGTTCTGATGGATCAGGGCCCAGGATCGGAACCTTATCAGGGCATCACTCCGATTTCCGGTAACGGCCTCAGCGCCAGTGCCGAAGCCTATTTCGCCCAGTCCGAACAATTGCCGACGCGCTTTGCGCTGACTTTCGGTAAGTCGACAGAAAAAGGTGGGGCTGAACACTGGCGTGCCGGCGGTATCATGCTGCAGCACATGCCCGCAGCATCACCACATGCAGAGGGCGGCGGTTCGGGAGAAGAAGGCCTGTTGCTGCCCGCTGACATTCTGGACGGCGATGACGAAGAAAACTGGAACCGGGTGAATCTGTTGCTGGATACGGTCGATGATCTGGAATTGATCGGTCCCTCGATTGCTCCGACGGATTTGCTTGTTCGGCTGTTTCACGAGGAAGTTCCACGCGTCTTCGACATGCAGCCGGTGCGGTTCGGCTGCACATGTTCTGAAGATCGGGTGCGCAACAGCCTGTCGATCTATTCTGCCAAGGATATCGAGAAAATGACAACCGAAGAAGGCATCGTGACCGCCGATTGCCAGTTTTGTGGTGCGCATTATCGGCTGGACCCGACGACATTGGGGTTCGATGCGCAAAATCCACCTGATGGCGATGCGTGATCAGCTCGACCCTGTTTACGCGGCCCTCGGCAACACGGGGATCGCTTCGTCTGACTATGATCTGAATGCCGATATCGCGTTGCCGGAGGGTCGCAAACTGCGCCCCGCAGGTGTGCTTGTTCCGATCTTTTGCGGTGGTTCAGAGGCGCGGCTTTTCCTGACCAAGAGGTCCTCGGCCCTCAGACATCACCCCGGCCAGATTGCCTTTCCCGGGGGCAAGCAGGATGAAGCAGATCCCGATATCACGGCAGCGGCCCTGCGCGAGGCGCATGAAGAGATCGGCCTCGATCCTTCGAATGTCGAAGTCTTGGGATGTTTGCCTGCCCATGAAACGGTCACCGGGTTCCATGTCACCCCTGTCGTGGCGCGGATTCTGGCGCCATTCGATCCGCGACCCGAAACCGGAGAAGTCGCCGAGATTTTCGATGTGCCCCTGTCGCATGTCATGAATCCCGTGCATTACAGCATTCAGGCGCGTCGCTGGCGTGGGACATGGCGGAAATACTACATAGTTCCCTTCGGTCCCTATTACATCTGGGGGGCCACTGCGCGTATCCTTAGAGCCATGGCTGACGCAGCGGAAAAAGCATGAAGATTGGCGGAGACTGGATAGATCGACCAGCGACCCAGGCGGTCTGTCGGATGATCGAGGATGCCGGGTATCAGGCGCTGTTCGTTGGGGGTTGCGTGCGCAATTGGTTGTTGGACAGGCCTGTGTCGGATATCGATATCGCAACGGATGCCCATCCCGAAACGGTGATCCGCCTGGCCGAGGCAGCCGGGCTGAAGCCGGTTCCGACGGGGTTGGATCATGGGACAGTTACGGTCGTGTCCGATCACATTCCACATGAGGTGACGACCTTTCGCGAAGATGTTGAAACCTATGGACGCCATGCCGTTGTCGCGTATTCCGATGATGTCATGCAGGATGCCCGGCGCCGCGATTTCACCATGAATGCTCTTTACGCCCGATCCGATGGCATGCTTGTCGATCCTCTTGGCGGGCTGTCGGATCTCAAGGCAAGACGCGTGCGTTTCATCGACGATCCGGACCAGCGTATCCGCGAGGATTACCTTCGCATTCTGCGGTTCTTCCGGTTTCATGCCTGGTATGGCGATCCTGATGTGGGTCTTGATGCTGATGGTCTTGCCGCCGTGTCCGGGCATCTTGATGGCCTTGCGGGCCTTTCACGGGAACGGATCGGTTCGGAGATCGTCAAGCTTCTGACTGCACCGGATCCCGCCCCTTCGGTCGCGGCCATGCGGGCTTGTGGTGTTCTGGCCGCGGTTCTGCCCGGAAGCGATGATCGCGCGCTGGCGCCTCTGGTTCATCTTGAGCAGATCGCGGGACTGGAGCCAGATCCGATGCGTCGTCTTGCATCGCTTGGGGGTGACATGGTGGCCTCGCGTTTGCGGTTGAGCAAGGCGCAGTCAAAGCGGCTTGATCTTCTCTTGGCCGAGGCCGCGCTGGCCAAGCCGCCAATGGAGCTGGGATATCGTTACGGCATTGATCCGGGGCTGGACATCGTCGTGCTGCGACACGCCTTGCTCGAGTCGCCGTTCGACTCGGCAGTCCGGCAGATCATGGAGCAGGCATCGCATGCGAAATTCCCCGTGACCCCGCATGATCTCATGCCGGAATATAGCGGCCCTGCTCTTGGTCGGCGCCTGTCCGAGTTGGAGCAGCGCTGGATCGAGTCGGGTTTTTCGCTTTGTCGGGAGGATCTTCTTTGACCGAGGATCATCAATCACCGCTGCGCCGGTTTTCCGTCACCCGTCTGGGCCATCATGGTGATGGAATTGCCGAAGGGCCGTTCTTTGCCCCACGCACGCTGCCTGGTGAGGTGATCGAGGCCAGGACTGCGGATAAGGTTCTGACCGATATTCGTATTATCGAGCCGTCATCCGATCGGGTGACCCCACCATGCCGACATTTTCGGTCCTGTGGGGGGTGTCAGCTTCAGCATGCCTCGGATGTCTTTCTGGCATCCTGGAAGCAGGATGTTGTCAGATCGGCACTGGCCGCCAACAATCTGACGGCTGAATTCCTTCCCATTTCCGTATCGCCCTCGCAATCACGCCGGCGGGCCACATTGGCGGCGCGACGCACCAAGAAAGGGGCCATGGCCGGTCTTTATGCGCGGGGATCGGATGTGATGGTCGAAATCCCGGAGTGCCGTTTGTTCCACCCGGATTTGATGAAAGCCCTACCCGTGGCCGAGGAGCTTGCAACACTTGGTGCGAGCCGCAAGCAGACCCTTGCCGTTGCGGCAACGATGTCGCGAAATGGTCTCGATATCGCCGTCTCGAATGGCAAGGCTCTCGATGGCCCCATGCGGTTGGACTTGGCGGCCCTCGCCGAGCGTCATGACCTTGCCCGCCTGTCTTTCGATGACGAGGTTGTCGTGACGCGTACGCCGCCCGAACAAAGGTTTGGCGATGTCGTCGTCACTCCGCCGCCCGGGGCGTTCCTGCAGGCCACTCAGGAGGGTGAGGATGCTTTGCGCGCGGATGTGCGCCGGATTGTTGGTGCTGCGCGCCGGGTTGCGGATCTTTTCGCGGGATGCGGCACATTTGCCCTTCCGCTGGCACGCGATATGGCGGTGCATGCGGTCGAAGGAGACGCCGCGATGATGTCCGCCCTTGATGCCGGGTGGCGCAGAACACCCGGCCTCAAGGCTGTGACGCATGAAACGCGCGATCTGTTCCGCAGGCCCTTGTTGCCGGATGAGCTTGCGCCATTCGATGCTGTGGTGCTCGATCCGCCGCGAGCAGGCGCGTCTGCGCAGACCGCTCAGATCTGCGCGTCATCCGTTCCGGTGATTGCCTATGTGTCCTGCAATCCGGTGACCTTTGCCAAGGATGCCAGACAACTTGCAGATCACGGATATCGGCTTGAAAGCATCCGCGTTGTAGACCAATTCCGTTGGTCGTCGCATGTGGAGCTTGTCGCAGAGTTTCGGCGCAGCTGAGCGAAGCCTCCAAACAGATCTTTAAAACGCGCGCGAACCGGTTAAAACTGCTTCAGAGCAGGCTATACAGGTGATGTGTGATGCGGGTGATCAGAGGTCTGGTTGGCGCTTTGTTGTTGGTGGCGCTGACGGCGTGCAGCGGTTCGAAATTCCGGACCTACAATGGGCCGGAGGTGACTCGTGTCATCGTCAACAAGGGCGAGCGTGAAATGCATCTTTTGCATCACGGTCGCGTTCTTCGGTCATTTGATATCCATCTTGGATTTGCCCCCGAAGGACACAAGGAAGTCGAGGGCGATGGCAAGACGCCCGAGGGCGATTACGTCATCGACAGACGTAACCCCAACAGCAGCTTTCACCTTTCGATCGGGATTTCCTATCCGAATGAAATGGATGTGGCTCGCGCTGCAAGCATGGGGATGAGTGCCGGAGGCGATATCTTCATCCACGGGGCGCCGCAAACTGTCCGGCGGCACAGGCCTGACTGGACCGAAGGCTGTATCGCTGTGACCGACAAGGAAATGGAAATCATTTACGCGATGGTGAAAGACGGAACGCCGATCACGATCAACCCGTGACGAGGGGCTTAATCGCCCATCACCAAAGTCCACCAGATCTTGCCGTTATCTTCCTGTAGCCAAGAAAAGCCCATATTGCGCGCGTCTGGGGACAGGATCACGTCTCGGGTTGTGGGTTGTTGCATCCAGGCCGCCAGCGTCTCGAGTTCGGTTTCGTATGTCTCGGAGATGTTCTCTCCGACAAGTCCGCCATTATAGCCGACACGACGGACGCGATCGATCGGGGAAGACCCGTCAGACCCGAAATGCCAGGGGCGATTCTGGACCGACATGTCGCGCGAATGCGTTGCAGCGGCGGCGTTCAGTTGCGCATTGAGTTGCACAGGCGGCCGACCTGCGGCTTCTCGCAGGGAGTTGACGGAATCAAGTATCCGATACTGGATGCGCGCGGTGTCGCCCGGCCCGATGCGATACACTCTCGGTAGCGGTTTCCCATCTGCCCCAAGCTGTGGGGGTGCTGGCGGTGCGGCACAAGCGGACAAAGCCAAGAGAGCTGACAACAGCAAAGCCAGGATTCGAGCCATTTTGCGCACCCTTGTACAAGATTCGGTGCCAACGTCGTATATCGCCTTTGGATACGATTCAAACCCACATGGGCTTTGAGTTGCCGAATGACGGTTCTTTGAATTGCGACTGCGGCATTCGCGCCATATATTATGGTGATCTGTGATTGACCCAAGCCGGAGTTCGGACATGGCTTTTAAATTCAAGAATACGCTCAATCGTCGCTCGTTTCTGGCGGGGAGTGCGGCTCTGGTCGGCGCGCCTGCCTTCGCTCAGAGCATGGATAGTGCCAGCACTGTCGAGATAGAAGAAGAGGTGACCGAAACTGTCCGGCGTAATATCTCGAGCTTTCGGTCTCTGGATTGGCAGCCCTATTTCTCAAACCTGAATAACGGCGCGATCCTTGTCGATATCTCGTCCAGGGCGCTGCATTACTGGTCTGAAGATGGGCAAACCTACAAACTCTATCCATCCAGTGTTCCCCTGTCCGAAGATTTGACCCGTCGTGGCCGCACAAGGGTGACACAAAAAGTCGAGGGGCCCAGCTGGCGACCGACGCCGTCGATGCTGAAACGCAATCCTGACTGGCCGCCCTTTGTTCCGCCTGGCCCCGACAACCCGCTCGGAACCCATGCTTTGTATCTGAGCTGGACGTATTATCGCATCCACGGAACCCACGATACGCGCAAGATCGGTCGCCGTTCATCAAACGGTTGCATCGGCCTGTACAATGAGCACATAGCGGAATTGTTTCAGATGGCGAAGGTTGGCACGCAAGTGTTGCTTATTTGACGAAAAACAGACATTGTGTGGATCGTTTGTCGAAGGTTGCATTTGCAATCAGCCATTTTTGCTGATTAACAAATATATACGAGGTAAGTCTTGGGTGCTTTATGCTGCAAAGCAGCATCAAGCTAATTTCTGGAGGATAACATGAAAAAACTCGCTCTCGCCGCTGCGTTCGCCGCCGCTGCTTCGACCGTTTCCGCTGGCACGATGGAAGCACCGGTCATGGAAGCGCCCGTTGTTGTTGAAGAAACCGCAGCAAGCTCTTCGGCTGCTGGCGTCGTGATCCCGCTGGTTGTTCTGGCGATCATCGCAGCTGCAGTTGCAATGGACTAAGTCTCACGACTTAGAGACCAAAAGAAAAGGCAGTGGGAAACCACTGCCTTTTTATTTGTGCCGGGGCTTTCTCTGGCTTAAAGCGTTCCGCCTTTAATCTGAGGCATCAGCTAAAGTCGGAACGCGTGCAACGATTGAACGGAGCACTGCATTTCCCGAAAATCTGTCATTCAGGTTTTTCGCGAAACGCTTTAGTCCAGCCAGCCTTTCAGGTTGTCGCTGACGATCGAGGCGAGCGCATTGATATGTGCGTCATCGTCGTTGAGGCAGGGAATGTAGGTAAACTGCTCTCCGCCCGCCTCCTCGAAGCTTTCCTTGATCTCTTCGTTGATCTCTTCGAGTGTTTCGATGCAATCCGCCGAGAACGCGGGCGCTGCGACAGCGATCTTCTTTTTGCCCTGTTTCGCCAGTTCGGCGACATGATCGACCGTGTAGGGTTTCAGCCACTCTTCGGGCCCAAATACGGATTGGAACGTCGTGGTTATCTCGGAGTCATCCCAGTCAAGACGTTCCTTGAGAAGGCGCGTCGTCTTCTGACATTGGCAGTGATACGGATCACCCTGCATCAGGTAGCGCTTGGGCATACCGTGATACGACACAACGAGGATGTCAGGCCGATCCTCGATTTTCGCATAAGCTTTTTCAACCGATTGCGCGAGCGCCTCGATATAATGCGGGTTCTGGTAATACGGCTCCACTGTACGCGCGGTCGGCTGCCAGGGTTCTTCCATCAAGGCCCGGAAGAACTGATCATTCGCGGTGCCCGAAGTGGCGCCCGCGTAATGCGGATAGAGCGGGAAGAACAGGATGCGCGTGCATCCCGCCTTGACCATTTCGCGCACCTTGGACTTGGTTGACGGGTTTCCATAGCGCATACAGAAATCGACCATCACTTGATCCCCATAACGATCCTCGAGAACCTTGGCCATCTTGGTGGTCTGATCGCGGGTGATCGTCATCAGGGGGCTTTCGCCCTTTTCCTCGTTCCAGATCGACTTGTAGGCCTCGCCACTTGTGAAGGGCCGTTTGGTGAGGATGATCAATTGCAGAAGAGGCTGCCATTTCCACGGGCTGTAATCAATCACACGCCTGTCTGACAGAAACTCGTTCAGGTACCGGCGCATCGGCCAGTAGCTGTAGTGATCGGGTGTTCCCAAATTAGCCAGCAGAATACCGGTCTTGTATTTCGGTATCGCCGGATGATCGGCGGGTGCGTGGGTTGGTCGGGTGGCGGTGGTGCTTGCGTCAAGCATTATCCAGTCCCTCTTTGCGTCAGGTTAGCCGTGGAAATAACGACTTGGAGGCAATCGTCAATCTTTGAGCGGTTTTTCTTTTGTCGCAAGAGCATCGGCAAGTCGCGCCGAAGCCGATCCGGGGCGTAGCGGTTGTGGCTGACTCTCATGCGGCGCCCAACCCGTAAGGACCATAAAATCGAATGTTGCAGGGACCCGGTCGTCGGACCCGAAACTTTCAACATAAAGGGTTGATGCACGAAAGAGGACATCGCGCCGCATCAGGTGGCGCGGTCTTGCTGCAAGGGCACTTGTTTCGCCCATCGCGCGAAGATCACGCATCAGGTTAAGGGGTGAAGTGTAGGTCGCGGTCAACTTTATGGTATCCGCGACAGGCAGGGCAAACCCGGCCCGCTGCAGCAAGGCGCCCAAATCCCGGATTTCGGCCATTGGGATTACCCTTGGGGACAAGCCCCCTGTCACATCGGATTCAGCCTGCGCCAAGGCGCTACGCAGCTCGTTCAATGTGGCGCCACCAAAGAAGATGCCCAGAAACAGCCCGTCGGGCTTTAATGCGCGCCGGGCCTGTATCAGCTGACCCACGGGATCATTTGCCCAATGGAGGCACATGGCATGAACCAGCAGATCGTAACGCTCTGTCTCAAGATCGAGAGTGTCATCATCACCGATGCAGAGTGCGCCCGGAATTTGCGTTGCCCAGAAATCAGGGAAACCGGTGACGACCACCTTATCGGTAAATGATCTGTTAACCATGTTCAGGCGATCATTGATCTCGTCCGCTGCCGCTTCGTGCAGGAAAAGGGCCGGATTTGCCCGGCTTCTTTCGCGGTTCCGGACCAGAGCTTTGCGATCGGTTAGTTGGGTCATCATGCCTTGGGAAATAGAGTGAGCGGGAGAGCTTTTCAAACTGCGTTAAGGCTTGTCTACCCGGCGCGTTGTATCGCTTGCGGAGAGGGGGTGGAAAGTGATTTCGCCCTCTGTGGGCCGTGCTGGCGCGACACTCCGTTCATTTTTGGCCTGTGCTGTGAAACATGCGGTGTCCCTTTGCCGGGCGAAAACAACGATACGCCGGAATACTGCGATGATTGCCTGCGCTACGCAAAACCATGGAGCATGGGGCGCGCGGCCGTTCTTTACCGCGACAATGGCCGCAAGCTGGTGCTTGGACTGAAACATGGTGATCGCCACGACATTGTGCGCCCTGCCGCGCGATGGATGGCCCGCGCGGCACAACCGATGATCTGCCAGGGCATGATTTTGGCGCCTGTGCCGTTGCACTGGACGCGGATGCTCCGCCGGAGGTTCAATCAGTCGGCGGTGTTGGCGCGGGCCATCGCGCACCAGCTCGAGCTCGAGTGCTGTCCGGATCTTCTGGTCAGACATGCGCGCACGCCGGTTCTTGACGGTTTGGGCTACGACCAAAGGCATGCCACGGTTTGCGGCGTGTTTCGGGCGCATCCCGGACGGGCGCATCATCTGAAGGATCGGACGATACTTCTGGTGGATGATGTCATGACGTCTGGTGCGACCTTGTCGGCCTTGGCGCAAATCTGTCTGGCGGGTGGCGCGACGGATGTCCGCGTTCTGGCACTGGCGCGCGTGTCAAAGGATGCATAAGTTTCCGGAAACACATTCAGGAGACCCGAGACCATGCAACCCGTGGAAATCTATACCTCACCGCTTTGTGGGTTCTGCCACGCTGCTAAGCGCCTTTTGAAACAGAAGGGCGCCAGCTTCACCGAAGTGGATGTACTGGTGGAGCCCGCCCGCAAGCCGGAAATGATCCAGAGGGCTGGCGGCAAGAAGACTGTGCCGCAGATCTTCATCGGTGACATTCATGTCGGCGGCTGCGACGAGCTTTATGCACTTGAAAGGGCCGGTAAGCTGGATGCCCTTCTGTCGGCATGAAGGCAGCACTCATCCAGCTTAACAGCAGTGACGACCCGGACGAAAATCTGGCCGTCACGCAATCTCTGGTAGCCGAGGCCGCCAGCGCAGGGGCCGATTTCGTTCTGACCCCGGAAGTCACCAATTGTGTCTCGGCGGACCGCACGCGTCAGCAAGAGGTTCTGCATCCCGAGATGACGGACCCGACCCTGGCAGGCTTGCAGGCGCAGGCGCGGGATTTGGGCATCTGGCTTTTGATCGGGTCGCTTGCCCTCAAGACCGAGGATGCGGATGGGCGTTTTGCCAACCGGTCCTTTCTGGTGTCGCCGGAAGGACGGATCGTGGCACGCTATGACAAGATTCATATGTTCGATGTGCAAGTGTCCGAGACCGAAACCTATCGCGAATCCGCAGGGTACAGGCCCGGAACGACAAGCGTGCTCGCCCGAACGCCGATTGGCGAGATCGGGATGACTGTCTGCTACGATATTCGCTTTCCGCATCTGTATCGCCAGCTCGCGCGCAGTGGCGCTCAGATCCTGACCGTGCCCTCCGCGTTTTCGCCGGTGACCGGTGCGGCCCATTGGGAGACGCTGCTGCGTGCTCGAGCGATCGAGACGGGCTGTTACGTGCTGGCGCCTGCGCAAACCGGCCAGCATGGGTCCGTGTCTGCCAAGCGGCGCGAGACCTATGGCCATTCGCTTGCGGTTGGACCATGGGGAGACATTCTGGCAGATGGTGGAACCGAGCCGGGTATCGTATATGTCGATCTGGATCTTTCCGAGGTCACAAAGGCGCGACAGCGCATCCCTTCGCTTGACGCGACAACCGAGTTCGACGGACCTTGATGACTGATGGCAACAGCAATAATTCCCTGGCCGTGGCGCTGTTCAGCGAGATCCTGACCAACGACCAGTTGATTCGAAACAGGCTCAGCCGTGTTTTGCCGAAGGGGATGGAGATCAGCCATTTCTCGGTTCTGAACCATCTGGCGCGTATTTCCGATGAGCGCAGTCCTGCACAATTGGCCAAAAGCTTTCACGTCACCCGTGGCGCCATGACGAATACTCTGAACAAACTGGAGTGGGCCGGATACGTGCATATCCGGCCAGACTGGGATGATGCCCGCCGCAAGATGGTGTCGATCAGCCCCGCCGGCCGACAGGCCCGCGAGGCGGCGATCGCCGCGATCACGCCGATGATCACCGAAATGGTCGGCGAGTTGGGCGAGGCCAAGGTGCGCGCCACGCTGCCCGTTCTGCGGGAATTGCGGGCAAAGCTGGAAAGCGACTGACCGTCAATCCGGTTTGGTGCTTGCGGTAACGTAGTTGACGCTGAGGTCGCGGGACGACAGCGACCAGCTCCAGGTTATCGGGTTGAACACGAAGCCCTTGCGATCCACCGGGGTCAGGCCGGCCTGCTTCAGAAGGGCATAAAGCTCGTCCGGTGTGATGAACTTTTTCCATTCGTGCGTGCCCTTCGGCAGCCAGCGCATCACGTATTCCGCGCCGACGATGGCCATGGCGAAGCTTTTGGCGTTGCGATTGATGGTCGAGCAGATGTGCAATCCGCCGGGCTTGAGAAGCTGCTGACAGGCGGTCAGGTAAGACAGCGGATCGGCGACATGTTCGACAACTTCCATGTTCAGCACGGCATCGAACTGCTCGCCTGCGGCGGCGAGGGCTTCGGCGCTGGTGTGGCGATAATCGATCTTTAGGTCGGATTGTTCCGCATGCACCTGGGCCACGGGAATGTTGCGCTCGGCGGCATCGGCGCCAACCACGTCGGCGCCAAGGCGCGCCATCGGCTCGGACAGCAAGCCGCCGCCGCAACCGATATCCAGAATACGCAAGCCCGAGAAGGGCTTATCGGTTCCCAGATCGCGGTCGAATTCGGTGGCGATCTGGGAGGTGATGTAGTCCAGACGGCAGGGATTGAGCATGTGCAACGGTTTGAATTTGCCGTTTGGATCCCACCATTCGGCGGCCATCGCCTCGAATTTGGCGACTTCGGCTGGGTCGATCGTGCTTCGAGCGGCTTGCATTCTGCTCTCCATATGCTCTTTTGGAATTATCTCTCTATATAGGACGTCATGGATAAATTCTCGGATCAAAAGAGCGCAGTTCAGTACCTGCATCCGCCAATCGAACCGTTCGACCGGCGCATGATGGATGTGGGCGATGGGCATGAGGTATACGTGGAACAGTCGGGCCAACCCGATGGGCTGCCCGTTGTGGTGTTGCATGGCGGGCCGGGAGGCGGATGCAGCCCGGCGATGCGGCGGTATTTCGATCCGAATATTTACCGAATCATCCTGTTCGACCAGCGCGGGTGCGGCAGATCACGACCACATGCCAGCGTTGAGGCAAATACGACGTGGCACCTTGTGGCCGATATCGAGCGTATTCGCGAAGCGTTAATGATAGATAAATGGATCGTTTTCGGAGGCAGTTGGGGTGCCACGCTGGCCTTGATTTATGCCCAGACCCATCCGGATCGGGCAAGGCATCTGGTTTTGCGGGGTGTCTTCACCATGACGCAGGCCGAGCTTGACTGGTTCTATGGTGGGGGTGCTGGGCGGTTCTGGCCGGAAACTTGGGCGCGATTTCAAGAGCTTGTGCCGGAGGATGAGCGTGGCGACATGATCGCTGCCTATAACCGACGCCTGTTTTCCGGAGATCGGCCGCAGGAGATCCGCTTTGCCAAGGCCTGGTCTGCCTGGGAAAATGCGCTGGCGACGGTGCAGTCGAACGGGGCGGGAGGTGATAGCCCGCCGGATTACGCGCGGGCCTTCGCGAGACTGGAAAACCACTATTTCATCAATGGCGGCTTTCTGGAGTATGATGGTCAAATCATTGATCAGATTGCAAAAATTTCGCATATTCCCGGCACGATCGTGCAGGGGCGCTATGACATGATCTGTCCGCCTGCTGCCGCGTATACGCTGGCGGAGCGTTGGCAGAATGCCAGTTTGCGGATGATCCCCGTGGCGGGCCATGCCCTCTCTGAGCCGGGTATCAGCGCGGAATTGGTCAAGGTGATGACGCGGCTGGCACGAGAGGGTTAACGGCGCCGGACCGGCGCAAAAGGCGTGTCGGTATCACGTCGGTATTGCGTCGGTATCGCGACGGCGTCGGGCACCGATCGGGGACATCGGGCAAAGGGTTACGAGAGCGGTCGCAGGAAAGTTCCGCTTTCTCTTGCAGACTCGGCACATGAGGCGTATACGCACCTCAACAGCGGCGCCTCCGGGTCCAAACCGGAAGGCTCCACCGGAGATATGTGACGGGCCGCGCGCCCGTTTTTTTGTGCTGACAGGATCCATGACGAACGACCTGATTGCAAAAGCCGCGATCGACCGCCGATTGGCGGAGATCATCACCCCGGTCATCGAGGACATGGGGTTCGAGTTGGTGCGTGTCCGTCTGATGGGCGGCAAGACCCATCTGCTGCAGATCATGGCCGAGAGGCCCGAGGGCGGGATCGAGGTGGATGATTGCGCCAAGATCTCGAATGCGGTGAGTGCGGTGCTGGATGTCGAAGATCCTGTCACGGACCCCTACACGCTGGAAGTGTCCAGCCCCGGAATCGACCGGCCCCTGACACGGCTGAAGGACTTTGAGGACTTCGAAGGATACGAGGCAAAGATCGAGACCTCGGAGCTGATCGACGGGCGCAAGCGCTTCAAGGGCGTTCTGGCCGGCGTCGAGGATGACGAGGTTCTGATCAATATCGAGGAAGGCACGGTCGGGTTGAAATTCGACTGGCTGAGCGACGCGAAGCTGGTGCTGACCGACGAGCTGATCAAGGAAATGCTGAAGGCCCGAAAGGCCGCTGGCACATTGAATGAAGACGCGTTTGACGAGATCGAGACCGAAGGGTCTGAGGAGGACTGAAGATGGCAATTACCTCTGCAAACCAGCTTGAGCTGCTGCAAACCGCCGAGGCCGTGGCCCGCGAGAAGATGATCGATCCCGGCCTCGTGGTCGAGGCGATGGAAGAAAGCCTCGCACGGGCGGCCAAGAGCCGTTACGGCGCCGAGATGGATATCCGGGTGTCGATCGACCGCAAGACCGGCAAGGCCAATTTCACTCGCGTGCGCACCGTGGTGGCGGATGACGAGCTTGAGAATTATCAGGCTGAAATGACCGTCGATCAGGCCAAGCAGTACCTTGACGATCCCAAGATCGGCGATGAGTTCATCGAAGAGATCCCGCCCGTCGATCTGGGCCGGATCGCGGCGCAGTCGGCAAAGCAGGTCATCTTGCAGAAGGTGCGCGAAGCCGAGCGTGATCGTCAGTACGAAGAATTCAAGGACCGCGCAGGCACCATCATCAACGGTGTCGTCAAGCGCGAGGAATACGGCAATGTGATCGTCGATGTCGGCCGTGGCGAGGCGATCCTGCGCCGCAACGAAAAGATCGGGCGCGAAAGCTATCGCCCCGGCGACCGTGTGCGCGCCTATATCAAGGATGTGCGCCGCGAAGCCCGTGGGCCGCAGATTTTCCTGAGCCGGACCGCGCCGGAATTCATGGCCGAGCTGTTCAAGATGGAAGTGCCGGAAATCTACGATGGCATCATCGAGATCAAGGCGGTCGCGCGCGACCCCGGCAGCCGGGCGAAGATCGCTGTCATCTCGTATGACAATTCGATCGACCCGGTCGGCGCCTGTGTGGGTATGCGCGGCAGCCGTGTGCAGGCCGTCGTGAACGAGCTTCAGGGCGAAAAGATCGACATCATCCCGTGGAACGAAGATCAGCCGACCTTCCTTGTGAACGCGTTGCAGCCCGCCGAGGTGAGCAAGGTGGTTCTGGACGAGGAAGCCGAGCGTATCGAGGTTGTGGTCCCCGAAGAGCAGTTGAGCCTGGCGATCGGTCGCCGTGGTCAGAACGTGCGCCTTGCCAGCCAGTTGACCGGTCTGGATATCGACATCATGACCGAGGCCGAGGATTCGGAGCGCCGCCAGAAAGAATTCGAGGAGCGCACGAAACTGTTCATGGACACGCTGGATCTGGACGAGTTCTTCGCCCAGCTTCTGGTGTCCGAGGGCTTCACCAATCTCGAGGAAGTCGCCTATGTCGAGCTCGATGAGCTTCTAGTGATCGACGGGGTGGATCAGGACACCGCCAACGAGCTTCAGGCCCGCGCCCGCGACATGCTGGACGCGCAGGCGCGCGCGGCAATGGAGAAGGCCCGCGAGCTTGGCGCCGAGGACAGCCTTATTGAATTCGAGGGTCTGACACCCCAGATGATCGTTGCGCTGGCGGAAGATGGTGTGAAGACACTCGAGGATTTCGCCACTTGCGCCGATTGGGAGCTGGCTGGCGGCTGGACGACGGTGGATGGACAGCGCGTCAAGGACGAGGGTGTTCTGGAACCGTTCGACGTGTCGCTTGAGGAAGCACAGAACATGGTCATGACGGCAAGGGTCATGCTGGGCTGGGTGGATCCGACAGAGCTTGAGCCGGATCTCGAAGAGATCGACGGCGACGAGAGCGAAGATCAGGAGGCCGAGGCCTGATCCGTCAGGCCTCGGAGGCATTGATGGGGCGCGGTGGGCAACCCAAGGACCGGAGCGAAGGTCCCGAACGCAAGTGCATTGCCACGGGTGAAGTGAGCCCGGCGCACGGCTTGATCCGTTTCGTGATTGGTCCTGATGGGCAGCTTGCGCCGGATATCGCCGGTAAGCTGCCCGGGCGCGGCATCTGGGTGTCCGCCGATCGCGATGCGATCGAGACGGCGGTCAAGAAGAAGCTGTTTGCCAAGGCGGCGCGTCAGGCCGTCACCGTGCCTGAGAACTTGCCCGAATTGATCGAGGATCAGTTGGTGCGCCGGGTCGTGAACCTGATCAGCCTTGCCCGGAAGGGCGGAGGCGCGGTCACGGGCTATGAAAAGGTCAAGGACTGGCTTTCCAAGGAGGAGGCCACCGTCTTGCTGCAGGCCAGCGACGGATCGGAACGGGGCAAATCGAAATTG
>OLMU01000976.1:0-10449 GCA_900291995.1 Licmophora abbreviata | reverse complement strand
GAAAACCGATCCGTTCCCCCAGCAAGCCCCAGCTTGCCAGCCCGACCAACAGCGGCATGGTGGAGGCGATGATCGCCGCCAGTGACGCTTCGATGGTTTGCATCGCGACGAAGTTCAGCCCCAGATAGAGCGCATTCTGGCAGATCCCGAAGATGATCGTGGCGCGCCATTGCGCCCGCGTCAGCCGCCAGCTTTGCCCGAGGGCAAGAGCGATCAGCACTCCGATGAGGCCTGAGACGAGGAACCGCAGGCTGAGCGCGGTCAGTGGCGGCGCCGAGGCCACGATGATCCGGGCCGAGGTGAAGGCACTGGACCACATCACCGCAAAGGCAAGCCCCATGATGATCGCCCGAATGTCCATACGCTGTCTCCTGAAACCGAAAAGGGCCGCCCTTGCGGGGCGACCCTTTCCTAAACATCGGGTGTTTGCAAGCTCAGCCGTTCACGCTGTCCTTGAGGGCCTTTGCGATGGTCATCTTGACGACCTTATCGGCCTCTTTCTTGATCTGCTCACCGGTGGCGGGGTTGCGCACCATGCGCTCGGGGCGCTCGCGGCAATAGATCTTGCCGACGCCGGGCAGGGTGACGGCACCGCCGCCGGACACTTCGCGTGTGATGATCGCGGTCACGGCGTCGAGCGCTGTTCCGGCGGTTTTCTTGTCAGTTCCCATTTCGTCGGCCAGTGCGGCAACGAGTTGAGTTTTGGTCATCGGTTTTGCCATTTTATGGTCTCCTTCAACTGCCCGGTCCTTGGGCCTCATGCTCAGAATTTAACTGTATGTTGTGACCAAACACAATGAATAGTAGGGAAAAGCAAGTGTTTTTCACGTATTTTGGGGTGATTTTCTTGGCCTATAGGAAAGCTGTTTCACTGAAGCTGCGCAATTTCCGGCTGTGGATGCGTTCGAGCGGCATCTTCCGCAAGCTCTCGATTGCGCGAATCCCGATCATGAGATGCCGCGACACCTGCGTCTTGTAAAAGTCCGAGGCCATCCCCGGAAGTTTCAATTCGCCATGCAGCGGTTTGTCGGACACGCACAGAAGCGTGCCATAGGGAACCCGGAAGCGAAACCCGTTGGCCGCGATCGTGGCGCTTTCCATATCCAGCGCAATGGCCCGCGACTGGCTGAGACGTTGCACCGGGCCGGATTGATCGCGCAGCTCCCAATTGCGGTTGTCGAGGCTTGCCACCGTGCCGGTGCGCATCACCCGCTTGAGATCATATCCGGTCAGTTGTGTTTCCTGCTCGACCGCGTTTTCCAACGCGATCTGGATTTCCGCCAGCGCCGGAATGGGCACCCATGACGGCAGATCCGCATCCAGCACGCGGTCTTCGCGCAGATAGGCATGGGCCAGAACGAAATCGCCCAGTTGCTGCGTATTGCGCAGGCCCGCGCAATGGCCGACCATGATCCAGGCATGCGGCCGTAGGACCGCGATATGATCGGTCGCGGTCTTGGCATTCGACGGGCCGACGCCGATATTGACCAGCGTGATCCCCGATCCGTTCTCGCGCTTGAGGTGAAAGGCCGGCATCTGGGGCTGTTTTTCGGATGCCTCGATCACCTGGTCCGGGCCGGTGATCTGCGCGTTGCCGGTGCTGACGAAGGCGGTATAGCCGCTCTCGGGATCGGCCAGCATCCGCCGCGCGTAAGCTTCGAACTCCGAGACATAGAACTGGTAATTGGTGAACAGCACGTGGTTCTGGAAATGCTCGGGGTCTGTGGCAGTGTAATGCGACAGCCGCGCGAGCGAGTAATCGACGCGCTGGGCGGTGAAGGGCGCCAGAGGCTCGGTGCCGTCGGACGCGGGCCGGCTGGTGCCGTTGACGATGTCGTCATTGGTCGTGCTCAGGTCCGGCACGTCGAACACGTCACGCAAGGTGAACTCCGCTGCGCCCTCTTGAGGGACTGTCAGCGATGGGTCATTGGCCACGGCGAAATGAATGGGCATCGGTGTGTCCGACAGGCCGATGGTCACAGGCACGTCGTGGTTTTCCACCAGAAGGCCGATCTGTTGTTCGAGGTAATGCCGAAACAGATCGGGCCGGGTGATCGTGGTGGCGTGGGTGCCAGGGGCTGCGACATGGCCAAAGCTTAGGCGGCTGTCGATCCGCGCGTGGCTTGCCGTGGTGATCCGGATCTCGGGATAGAAGGCTCGCACCCGGTGGTCCGGTTTGCCGGTGCGCAGCGCGCTCTGAAACTCGGCGGACAGAAAATCGACCGCTGCATCGTAAAGCGCCACAAGGCGGGCGACGGCGGCGCGCGGATCGGTGAACGCTTCGGGCGGTACCGCCTCGGGCGTCTTGAACCGGGCGGTGTCGTCAATCGTCATTCCTGCTGTCCTCATGTTGCCTGCTGCACCGTCGCTTGCACGTTGACACGCCCCAAGGCCGCATTCAAGCTGACCCCATGCGCTCAACGAGGAGGCCATGGATTACGAAACTGTCACGCCTGAGGCGTTCGGCGCCTCGCTGCGCGGGTTCGGCTTCAATATCCTTGTCCGGGATGTGCCGCGCAGCGCCCGTTTCCTGTCCGACGTGTTCGGGCTGTGCATCCACAGGCTCAGCCCCGATTTCGCCATCGTGGCGCAGAACGGCAACGTGATGCAGCTTCATGCCGATGGCACCTATCATGCCAATCCGCTCTCGGGCCTTTTGCCGGAAAATCCGCCGCGCGGGGCGGGTATCGAAATCCGGCTTTATGACTGCGATCCCGACACAGCCGCAGACCGGGCCGAGGAAGCTGGAGGCACCGTGCTGCAGCCGCCTTCCGACAAACCGCATGGTCTGCGAGAGGCCTATATCCTGTGCGCGGACGGCTATGCCTGGGTGCCGTCCCGCCCCCTTGCCGACAATTCTGAAGGAGACATGACATGACCGCCATCACGCAGCTTGCCCCGAATCTCGACCATTGGCAGGAGCGCGTCGATCTTGCCGCTGCTTTCCGCTGGACCGCCCGACTGAACATGCACGAGGCGGTGGCCAATCATTTCAGCCTGTCGATCAATGACGATGGAACGCGGTTCCTGATGAACCCCAACCAGATGCATTTCGCCCGGATCAAGGCCAGCGATCTGATCGAGGTGGATGCCAACGATCCCGACACACTCTCGCGACCCGGCGCGCCCGATCCCACCGCCTGGGGGCTGCATGGCGGCCTGCACCGGCATTGCTCGCACGCGCGCTGCGCCATGCATGTGCATTCGATCCATGCCACCGTGATGGCCAGCCTGGCCGATAGCCGCTTGCCGCCGATCGACCAGAACTGCGCCACATTCTTCAACCGCTACGTGATCGATGACGGTTATGGCGGGCTGGCCTTCGAGGATGAGGGCGAGCGGTGCGCCGCGCTGTTCTCGGACCCCAAGCAGAAGGTGATGATCATGGGCAATCACGGTGTCATGATCATCGGGGACAGCGTGGCCGACACGTTCAACCGGCTCTATTATTTCGAACGCGCCGCCGAGACCTATATCCGCGCGCTGCAGACGGGCCAGAAGCTGCGCATCCTTTCCGACGAGGTGGCAGAAAAGACCGCGCGCGAGCTTGAGGATTATCCCGGACAGGCCGAAAAGCACCTTTCGGAACTCAAGGCCATTCTGGATGCCGAAGGTTCGGACTACGCGTCCTAAGCGGGACGCAGTCCGGTTTCCACCAACAGCCCCTTGCGCTTGGCTTCGTAATAGTAGCCGCGCGCATACCAGCCGATTGCGGCGTCCGGATCGCCATCGGCCACCAGATAGGCGCCGCGCAGATATCTGACGGCATATTTCAGGTTGGTTTCCGCATCCAGCAGATCGTCGGGCTGGCCGCGAAACCCCATCGTGCGTGCGGTTTGGGGCAGGATCTGCAGAAGTCCGTAATACGGACCGTTGCGCGCCCAGGGCCGATGGGTGCTCTCGCGGATCGCCAGGCGGTGCACGAGGGACCGTGGCACGCCGTTCAGATCGGCATATTCATTGATGAGCGCGCGCAGCTCGGGCGTTTCGTTTGGATAAAGCGGTGGCTCGGTCGGGCCTTGTGTGGCGGTGACCGGAACATCGCGCGCGGCGCATCCCGAAAGCGCAGTGGCGCAGAGAATGGCAAGGGCGGAACGGCGGCTGAACATCTGCATGGGAACTCCAGATTGACCCTGCGCCGCATAGTGCCACCGGGCACGGCCTCTGCGCCAGCCCCGGTTTCGCGATCCGCGAAAGATCGCCCATCCGCCCCTTGCCTTTGCCGCCGGGATCGCCAATTCATGATGCATGACCAAGACACTTCTTTCCTTCGGCCATGGGTTTTCGGCCCGCGCCTTGTCGCCCCTGCTGCTGGCGCGGGGCTGGACGATCCATGGCACCACCCGTTCCCCCGACAAGGCCGAGGCGCTCAGGTCCGAGGGTGTGACCCCGATCTTGTGGCCGGGGGGCGACCTCTCCGAGGCGCTCGACAGCGCCACCCATATCCTGATTTCTGCCGGTCCCGATGCCGATGGCGACCCGGTGCTGAACCAGTGTGGCGACCGGATCGCGGCCTTCGCCTCGCGGCTGGAGTGGGTTGGATATCTTTCGACCACCGGCGTCTATGGCGATCATCAGGGCGGTTGGGTGACCGAGGACACGCCCCTGACCCCGTCGACCCGGCGCGGCAAGATGCGTGTGGATGCCGAAGCCGCATGGCAGGCCATTCCCGGTTTGCCGTTGCATATCTTCCGGCTGGCGGGCATCTATGGCCCCGGTCGCGGCCCGTTCGAAAAGGTCCGGCAAGGTACCGCGCAGCGCATCGTGAAACCCGGTCAGGTGTTCAGCCGCATCCATGTGGATGACATCGCGCAGGTTCTGCTGGCCTCGATCGACCGGCCAAATCCCGGCGCGGCCTATAATGTCTGCGACGACGATCCGGCCCCGCCGCAGGACGTGATCGGCCACGCGGCCGAGTTGCTGGGACTGCCCCTGCCGCCCGAAGTCCCCTTTGACGAGGCCGATATGACACCGATGGCCCGCAGTTTCTATGCCGAGTCCAAGCGTGTCGACAACAGCCGCATGAAAAACGAGCTTGGCGTCACCCTGATCCACCCCGATTACCGCACCGGCCTGCGCGCCTTGCTGGAGCAGGATGGCGGCGCCTGAGACGGGTGCGCAGGTCCGCCCTCGGACCGGCTGAGATGATTTATCTCATGGCACGCCACAGGTTTGCCTCTAGGCTGAGGATCTCGCCACCGGACCTGTCATGCGCAACCTGATCGTCATAGCCCTGTCTCTTGTGCTGCTGCCCGGCCTTGTCTTGGCCCATGCCTCCGAGCAGGGGTTCGTGCTGTTGCTGCCCACCGATATCTACATCTCGGCCGGTGTGGCCAGCGTGGCGCTGACGGTCGCTCTGCTCGCAGCCCTTCCGGCTTGGGTGGCGGCACGGCTGTTTCGGCCCTTGCCGCTGATCCCGCGCCCCAATGTTCCGCTCCACCACCTGACAAGCTGCCTCTCGGCGCTGTTTCTCGCGTTTCTGGTGTGGCGCGGCTTTGTCGGGCCGCGCGATCCTCTGGTCAATCCGCTGCCGCTCTTTGTCTGGACGGTGTGGTGGATCGGGCTGGTGTCGTTGCAAGGTCTGATTGGCAATCACTGGCGCTGGACGAACCCGTGGACAGGCCCCACCGCGATCCTCGCGCGTCTGACCGGATCGCGGTCCTTGCTGCGCTATCCGTCGCGGCTTGGGCATCTGCCGGGGATCGTGATCTTTCTGGCCTTCGCGGGGTTTCTTCTGGCTGATCCCGCGCCTGCCGATCCGCACAGGCTGGCGATCTTTGCCGGGGGTTACTGGTATGTGACGCTGATGGGGATCACGCTCTTTGGTCCGCGTTGGCTGTTGCGTGGCGAGGCGCTGACGATCCTGATGCGCGCCTATGCGCGCATGGGCCTTGTCGGCCGGGTGCGCGGGCGCATCGCCGTGGGGCTGTGGGGCTGGCAGGTGCTGACCGCTCCGCCGGTATCCTTGGGGCTGGCGCTGTTCATCGTCACGCTTCTCGGTACCGGCAGCTTCGATGGCCTGAACGAGACATTCTGGTGGATGGGTCTTCTGGGCCTCAACCCGCTGGAATTTCCCGGTCGCTCCGCTGTCATCTTCCAGACACTCGCGGGACTGCTCATCGCGAATGCGGCCCTGATCGCGGTCTTTGCCCTTTGTCTGTGGCTGGGCGAGCGTATCGCCGGCACAGGCCGCCCCTTGCGCGAGGCCTTCTGCCTTTTCGCGCCCACGATCCTGCCGATCGCTCTTGGCTATCATGTGGCCCATTACCTCACCGCTGCGATGGTCGACGGGCAATATGTGCTGATGGCGCTGACCGATCCTCTGGGGCGTGGCGCGGATCTTCTGGGGTTGGGGCCGTTTTTCGTGACCACCGGCTTTTTTAATACCCCGGGCACCGTCAAGGCGATCTGGCTGACACAGGCCGGGGCCGTGGTGATCGGCCATGTCATCGCGATCCTGCTGGCCCATGCGCTGGCGGTGCGTGGACATGGCAGCACATGGCGTGCGTTTCTGGGGCAGGCGCCGCTGGCGCTGTTCATGATCGGCTATACGGTCTTCGGGCTTTGGCTTCTGGCGTCACCGCGCGGGATGTGACCCGGTAAATGGGCTGGACAAGCCCGCTTTCGCTTCGCACACTCGGGTGCATGTGGCCATCCGCGCCCATATGCCCAGACCGGGAGGATCCGACCATGCCGACACCCCCAAGAGGACCGACGCGCCGCGCGGCGCTCAGCACGCTTGCGGGTGGTGCCATCGGCGCAGCAAGCCTGCCTCTCTGGGCGCGTTACACCCATGCGCAGACCGCCGAGCCGATCCGGATCGGCTTTCAGGTCCATCGCACCGGCATCGGCGCCGCCTATGGCCGCTGGTATGACCGCACCACGCAAGCCGCCGTCAAACTCATCAACGAGTCCGGCGGCATCAATGGCCGCCCTGTCGAGATCGTGGCCGAGGATGACGGCACCGACCCCAAGCGCGGCGCCGAAGTGGTCGAGAAATTCGCCACGCAGCACAAGTGCGACATCGGCTTCGGCACGCTGTTCTCGCATGTCGTCATCGGCTCCGCCCCCCGCGCGGGCGAGTTGAAGCTGCCCTATTTTGTGGTCTCCGAAGGGCATCACGTGGCCTCCGGCATGCTCAACCGCTACACGCTCCAGCCCGGCATCACCGACGTGAAAAGTCAGGTCAAGGCGATGGCGCCTTTCGTGGCCTCCAACCTCGGCAAGAAGGTCACGATGGTGTTTCCCGATTTCGCTTTCGGCCATGACCACCGGGATTTCTTCACCGCCGCGATCGAGGAACAGGGCGGTCAGGTGCTCGAACATATCGCCATCCCCCCGGCTGAAACCTCGTTCACCCGGTATTTCCCCAAGATCCCCCGCGAGACCGAGGTGGTGTATCACGTCATGGTCGGTCCCGCCGTTCTGACATTCGTCAAGGAACTGGGCGAGTTTTTCGGCCCTTCCCGTCCCGAGATGTTTGGCTTCATCGACAGTCTCGAAGCGGTGGCGATCGACAGTCCCGGTCTCGAATTTCTCGAAGGCACCTATTTCTGGGAAGGCATGCCGCGCCACGCACAGCCCGATCAATCCGAGCATGACAAGTTCTACCGCGAACAGGTCGGCGTGGATGCCCGCGGGGCCTCGGTCACTGATCCGTCGGACATCTCGACCTATGCCCATATGTTCGGATGCTGGGAGACGCTCTATACCGTCAAGGCAGGCATGGAAGCTGCAGGCTATCGCGGCCCGGCGGATCGCCCGGCGCTGATCGAAGCGGTCGAGGCGATGACCGAGATTCCCCAGTCGCGCGAACATCCGCAGGGCGCCAAGATCTTCAACGGCAAGACCCATCAGGTGTTCGGCCATCAATACATCTCGCGCGTCGAAGGCGGCAAACTGGTCAAGGTGCATACCACTTCGATCGAGGATACGCTCTATCCCGACGAGGTGGATTACACCACGCAGGCGCTTTGACGTCCGGCGGCGCGGTCCTCCGCAAGGCGTTCGGACCGCGCCTTCAGAACACCATGTCCGGCAGCCATGTCGCCAGTTTCGGCATCGCCCAGATCACGGCCAGCCCAAGGACCTGCAGCGCGATGAACGGCGCAACCCCACGATAGATATGCACCGTGGTGATCTCGGGTGGGGCCGCGCCGCGCAGATAGAAAAGCGAGAACCCGAAGGGCGGTGTCAGGAAACTGGTCTGCAGGTTGATGGCGATCAGTACCGCCAGCCACACCGGGTCATGACCCATGAGGATCAGCACTGGCGCGATCAGCGGCAGCAGGATCACGGTGATCTCGACGAAATCCAGAAAGAACCCCAGCACGAAGATCATGGCCATCGCGAAGATCAGCGCGCCGGTCGCGCCGCCCGGCATGGACTCGAGGATATGAGCGACACGCTCTTCGCCCCCAAGCCCCACGAAGACCAGCGAAAAGACACTGGCCATGATGATCGTGGCGAAGATCATAGAGGTGACGGTCATCGTGCTCGTGGCCGCCCCCGCCAGCACATCGCGCCGCTGCAACTGTCGCAGCGATGCGGCGATCGCGGCCAGCCCCAACAGCGCCAGCAGGCCGTAAACCGTCCCAAGGCTCCATTCGGCAAGCCCGGTATCGCTGCGCTGCAGCCGGACCGGCGCCACACCCGCCGCCACCGCCAGAATCACGAGCGCCGCCACACCTGCGAGGATCAGCTGCCTGTTTGCGCCCTGTCGCATCCCGGCCATCAGGATGGCGCCGACCGCGCCCACCGATGCCGCCTCGGTCGGGGTCGCGATCCCGCCAAGGATCGCCCCCAGCACCGCCACGATCAACCCCACAGGGGGCAGTATGGCGCTGATGATCTGCGATGCGTCGGGCCGTCCCTCGGAAAACGGCGCCGGCGGCATGTCCTGCGGGCGCAACAGGCCGCGGGCCAGAACATAGAGGATGTAAAGTACCACCAGCGTCAGCCCCGGCAGCAGTGCCCCGGCAAAGATCTGCCCCACCGAAATCGTCTCGACCGAGAATTTGCCCTGTTCGTATTGCGCCTGCTGATAGGCGCTCGACATCACGTCGCTCAGGATGATCAACAGGGTCGAGGGCGGGATGATCTGCCCCAGTGTGCCCGCCGTGCAGACCAGCCCGGCCGCCAGCCTCGGATCATAGCCCGAGCGCAGCATGGTGGGCAGCGCGATCATCCCCATGGCGATCACCGTGGCCCCGACAATCCCGGTCGATGCCGCCAGGAGCGCGCCCACGAGGATCACCGAAATGCCAAGACCGCCGCGCAGCTGCCCAAAGGCCCGGCCCATCGTGACCAGCAGGTCCTCCGCGATGCGCGACCGCTCCAGAATAACCCCCATCGTCACAAAGAGCGGGATCGCGATCAGCACGTCATTGGTCAGAACGCCGAACACCCTCTGGCCAAGGGCGCCCAGCAGATTGATCTGCATCACGCCGGTGACCCATCCCAGATAGGCAAACAGGATCGCCGTGCCCGATATGGCGAAGGACACCGGAAAACCTGACAGGATCGCCCCCATCAGCGCCGCGAACATGATGAGGTCCAGATACTCGGCGATCACGTCGGCGACCCCTGATGCAGCCGCAAGATGTTGCGCATAAGACAGGCAAGCGATTGCACGATCAGCAGCACGCAAAACGCGGGGATCAACGACTTCAGCAAAAAGACCGCCGGTATACCACCCACGGAAAGCGCCCCCTCATAAATCGCCCACGCATTGCGCACCGATGGCCAGGACCAGTAGAGCAGCGCCAGCATCGACGGGATGAGAAGGCCGACATGGCCCAAAAGGTCGATCACCGCCTTGCCGCGCCGGCTGGCGCGAGCCTGGAAAATATCGACCCGCACATGATCGTCCACCAGCAGGGTATAGCCCGCGCCAAGCATGAACAACGTCGCATGCATGTAGAGAACACTTTCGTTCAGCGCGATGAAGCTGATGCCATAGACAT
This sequence comes from Licmophora abbreviata, assembly GCA_900291995.1. Taxonomy (NCBI): domain Eukaryota; phylum Bacillariophyta; class Fragilariophyceae; order Licmophorales; family Licmophoraceae; genus Licmophora; species Licmophora abbreviata. The sequence continues at coordinate 484 of OLMU01000976.1, read as the reverse complement.
AGCGCAGCAGCACGACGCCGAATTGCACCAGAACCATCGCCAGCGCCAGCCACCGCACCACGTGCCCCACGCCGCGATTGATCCGGTCCAGCGTCTCGGCCAGATGTTCCATGCGCTCCCTTTCCCCTGACAGGCGCCCCGGCGGATCACGCCGCAGCCGGGACGCCCGATGCTACGATCAGTAGCCCAGAACCTTGGCCCGTGCGTTCATCTGTCCGTTATCCGCATAGGTCATGTAGCCGCCCACGAGATCGCGATAGGCCACGAAGCTTTCGGTGATGCGGCCCACAAGCTCGTCCTCGTTGGCGCGCAGCTCCTCGATCACCTCGGCGGCGGCGGCCCCCATGGCCATGACGATCTCTTCGGGCAAGGCCTTGGGCATGACGCCCTCGGTCTCGACAAGTTGCCTGAGCGCCTGCGCGTGTTTGGTCTCGTATTCGGTCCACACGTCGTTATACAGGCTTGCGCAGGCCGTGCTGACCAC
>OLMU01000970.1:0-15002 GCA_900291995.1 Licmophora abbreviata | reverse complement strand
ATTGCTTTGTGAATCTCGTCTCAATCTTTTGATCCACTGACTCATAAGGTTTGTCATTTTGCTTTCCTTTTTCCTTTTGGTCAACCCCCATAGGGTCTGTAGTTGCCCCTTCTTTGGGCGCAGCATTGGTTGTTTCGGGCTCCGGCATGGCAGTATTTTTCTCCGCGTTAGTTGTCTCAGTGTTTACAGGAAAAGCGCCACGGAGAACTGCTTTATCTTCTTTTTAAAATCAAGTGCCGGATCCGAAAGGGTCGTCCCTTGCTTCGGCTTGGCGTCAGTGTCCGTTCTCCTCACGGGGTTCCGCAGACTACTTCGAGGAGAGTCTAGCAATGGTCTAAACCGAGGGCCCGATGAAAGCAAACTACTCGCTGCGAAAAGATTGTAAGCTACCAGCAGACAAGCCGGTCCCAGAACAAAGTACATCCATGACGGTAACCGGGGAGACGGCCGCGGCGGGTCCGTGTTCGGAGCCGCCATGGTCATCAAAACAATGTTCTCTGTGTTGAGTTTGGTCACGCGAGTCAAGTCAAGTCACGATTGGCATGACCCACAAGGATGACTTGTTCGACTACGAGCTGACTCACTCTCGTCATTCTCTGTTCGGAAGCATCTTTTGAGTTGTTCATACACGTCGTTTTTATACCTCGGATTGCACATTGGCTACACTGATTTGCACTAACTTAGATTAACTTTGTGCAGATGAAGTAGGTTGTTTCGCGTCGCTCAGCGCCTCCTTTTGGCTTTCATTGGCCAAAGCTCGACGTTTGTCCAGCGCCCAAAAGATACCGGGCAGCGACTCGCGCATAAACATGTGAAATCGATCTACCACTGCGCCAGGGCTGTCCAGTGCTGGTCGCACGTCAATGTACATGGAAGGAAGCTTAGTCGATTCAGTCTCCGTCTCCTTTACACCGCCAGCACTTCCAGTTTGGCCTTCATAGAAATCAATGACATATCGGCTTGGCTCTGTACCGTCGCCACGATCGACAAACCAATCATGTCGATCAAAGGGGGCTTCTCTGAACAATATATTCGAATTGATCCACGCTTTCGGGCTCGTATCGTTCGGTCTCCCAAGAAATCGTACCAATCGAGGACCATAGCAGCCATGCAACGTCGATTCCCACCGCTGTACTTCTCTCCAGCCCTTCTCGTTGACATCATTGTGAATTCGAACGACTAGTGGAATTGTCGATTCGTCGATCCCCTCCCACCCCTTACGTCGCATGGCATTGTAAAACTGCTGTTCACTCGGATACACCCAGCTCTGAGCGGTCGGTTGATGATGAGGAACTTCGACCGCCTTCTCGTCGGCGCGAGGGATGGAAGAGACCACACGTTGCGTGGAAAGAGGGATTCTCTGGTCCGGTCGCGGCGTCTGCTCGTGTCCTGCGGACTCTTCCAGCGATGCCGGGATTCGAAACGGCAACGGGGCTTTGCTCTGTCCCGTGATGGTGCTGTCGGCCTCCTTCGTCTTGTTGTTGCGTCGCATGGGGCAGCCCCCACCGCTGCTCTGCATTGACTCGGGAATTTTCGGGTGTTGGATGGGCAAGCCTTCTCCTCCCCTTGAAGAAGCTCTGTTTCCTGAATCTTCCTCGCTCGCCATGGAGCGAGTTGTGTTGGGCGACCAGAGGAGGCCCCTGCTGTTCCACCACCATGATGCAGCAGCAGCAGCAGCATCATCAGCAGGACGGGCGGACGAAACTAATTCGGAATCTTTTCCGTCCTTTCGAGTACCATTACTATCAAACGCGTTCATTGTTTTGCAGTAAAGGCTCGCTCAAGCTCGCCAGCGAGATTAATACAAGGAAACTGCAGAGGCACAAGAGTGTACGAATGAACACACCGTCTCTTGTCGCGAAGGTGGTGCTGTGGTGAACCCGCGGCGGCCAAGCCACAAATTCTTCGCTCCACCAGGACGGCGCGCAGACGCTACCTTAGTCTAAAATGGAGTCAGTCTACTCGTATACGAGTAGTACGACACATCAGAATGCAGGCTGCAACCTTCCTATTCCATTGCCGATGACGAAGTGAACACAGCCATGGGCGAATCAGTTCTCACCCTACGGGCATAGTAGAAGACTAACGGCACATGACCAACAGACGACAAATCGGAAATGCTATGTCGCAAAATAAAACCTAGAGTGTAGACAGTATAAGTGTAGATCGTAGTCCCTCATGTAAACTCTCGCCTCCCGCCGCTAGCGTTATCGAATAATCGGCTCTTCACTTCAAAACGGAGCAGTTGGCTCCACAGCACTGGTCCGTTCTCTCAAAACTATCGAGAAAGGAGCGCAGCACCAACAAAATCATTTCGCTCCTTAGGCCTTGTCCTGCTGCTGGAACGAGAATCCACGGCCCAGTAGCTTGATACCCTTCGACTTCATGACCTCGACTTCGTCAGGATTGTACCAACCGTACTGCACTTCACCAATGTGAGCGCAACGAAGGAAGTACTGGCACATACGGCTCTGACCCACTCCGCCTCCGATACTTTGTGGGAGAGTACCATCGAGGAGCATCGTGTGCCAGGCAAAGTTGGCGCGCTCCGGGCACTTGCAGAGCTCAAGCTGCCTCTTCATGGTGGCGGGATCGACTCGGATTCCCATCGAGGAAAGCTCAAAGGACTGTTTGAGGAGCGGGTTCCACACGAGGATGTCTCCGTTGAGTCCGAACCCTCCGTCGGGGCGAGCGGTAACCCAGTCGTCGTAGTCGGGGGCACGTCCGTCGTGACGGAGAGTGCCATCGGCTTTGAGACCTCCGATTCCCATGAGGAAGACAGATCCGTACTTCTCGCAAACAAGGTTCTCACGTTCCTTCGGTGTGGAATGGGGATGCTCCTTAATCAGGTCGTCCGTTGAAATAAAGGTAATCTCCTCAGGGAGGTTGGGTGCGATACCATACTTCTGGCTGACCAACTGCTCAGTGTCGTAGACGGCCTTGTAGATATTGCGGACAGTCTCCTTGAGGTAATCCATATTGCGGTCGCTCGGGTCGATGCGCTTCTCCCAATCGAACTGATCAACATAAAGGGAGTGAGTGTAGTCGACGTCGTCGTCGCATCGGAGACCACGGAAGTCGGTAACAAGGCCCCTTCCCTTGTCAAAGCCATAGTAGTGGAGTGCCCAGCGCTTCCACTTGGCGAGGGAGAAAGGGACCTCAAGGTGAGTGGAGGGGAAGTCACGCGGGGCGAAGGTTGCGGGACGCTCGACGCCGTTGAGGTTGTCGTTGAAACCCGAGGTCTTCTGGACAAACATGGGGGCACTGACACGGACCAAGTTGACGTTGTCATTAAGGTTCTTTTCGAAGAATGTCTTGATGGTGAGAAGAGCCTCCTCCTTTTCGATCAGGTTCTCGATGGTGGGCTTGTAGCTTCCGTCCATAACGTGCTTGGGGGGCAGTCCGCCCATGGGCTGCGCGCGATCAAAATTAGTAGCCATGATGTGTCAGCGGTGACTGCAGATAGAGAGAGGGTTGAAATGAGCAAGTGAGGTACAGTTGTTGACTCGTGCGATCCTCCAAAATGTGAACCACTGCATATGGATCTACTGCATCCCAAAGAACAAAAGTCTTCTTCGACCCAACACACGGAAAGCGCCCTCGGCACGCTGACGCTTCACTTAGGCCCATCAACGTCTTCTTCCGCGTCTCCCAGGAGCGCAAAGGGTCAAATGAGTTCATATTGACTTACCTGAGGGTCAGTGTGGTTCGGGTTCCAAACTTCGGAAAATTGTGAGCAGGAAAAGATCCATTCTCAATTTTTCGATCTTCTTTCGTTCAACGTTGCACGTAGGAGTATTACTGACTAGTACGGGCGGTGAGACTGCAACGCGATTGGCCATGCGCAGGTTGCACCTTGACACCTTTTTCCCTATCGTTAGATTCCAAGTGGGTTTTAGTCTAAGTTAATTACTTTCAACCAGAGCGCTGAGGTTTGAAGTTCTTGTAGTGAACGAAAATGCGACGGAAAAAGAAGCGAACTCACGAGGTCATTGCTCCTTTAAATACATCGCAGGTGGCTTGCGTCAGCCATCCTGGATCTGGGTCGAGTGAGTCGAGTCTTTTGAATTTGAGAAGATTCTTCGCGCCGGTCTTTTTCTCAGAATTCTGTCGTGCTTGTCATCATCGTCTGGACCATGATTACCATGATGAAGGACTCTTCGGACAGAATGGTGCCGTTTGATAGGCTATGCGACAACACATTTGCTCAGATGATGCTATTTTTGGACTTTGAATCGGCAGTCCGCTTCTCCAGAACGACTTGTAGCTCCTTGACGCATCGATGTTCTCAAGTCTCCCAGAATTCAGCCCTTGATCACTTTTGGCGCCAAGTGTTTTCTCGGCACCACTTTGCTCGAGACGCTGTCCCATTCGTGAAAGAATCTTGCCATTCACCAATAGCTTCCCGACATGATACAGTGGAAGAATGCCGCCTTCGACGCAGTCTGTTTGGTACTCTAGTCGATCGGCGGAAATCAACAAGAAATGTTTTCAACTTGCCGAATCGACATTTCTACTTTGTGCCCGTGGCCCCGGACGACAAGGACAACGACGAGATGCAGTGGGACGATGCACCTCCGGTCGATTTCGATTGTGTCTCCTTCCTTCTCACATCCAGCGGTCAATTAGGGGAACTCGTCTTCCTGGATCCATTCACTCGATCCCTCAGGGTACATGAGAACTGCGTTCACAACGCCGTCGCGAGCGATGAAGCCATGATGCTCCATGCCATGCTGGATGCCGCCAATGTTATTCGTCGACGAGCTAGTCTTGGACTTCATGATGTTCCGGATGAAGACATTGCTGGTGCCATCTTTGACGAAAGTGTCTATCGCAATCACAACATGGAAGAGTATCGCGTAGACGCGTCGCAAGTCCTTCTAAGCGAGGAAGAATACTTTGAGGTCGATGTATCAAAGTATTTTTCGTTTACGAACCAGAGAAATTCCAGACGACGGGAAGGAAACATGGTGATACTACACGAGGAGGATGAAGTCGAAGTTGGTTACTTGGGAATTGACCGAAAGTTTGTCTTAGGCGACACGAACGAGATATCTGCCACCATGATTGCAGCGGCGCGTGACTTCTGGAGCGACCCCGAGAACGGATCTGAAGCTCTAGGATGCACTGAGGTGCTCACATGGACGCGTCGAGCAAATGAAAAGAGATTTGAACGCCGTCAAGTTTGTCGATTCAACTACGAGTTTAGAACGTTGGAAGTCTGCGCCAAATACAGTCGGCTGTACGTGTCCTTCCTCAGCAGAAGGAGGAGCACGTCCTCGAGCGACACAGTTCTAGTGTATCCGCTTGTTCCATGTGATGCTCACGACAACAACGAACAAACACCGTCGGCCAAGTACTGTCCAAACTCTCTCTTCTCGATCAAATGCGACGGTCCCGTTGCACTCGTCACTGTCGACGGTACTGGAAACAGCATTCTCATTGGTACTACCCAAGGGACAGTTGAACTTTGGAAGACTAATGGCGACTCATCTTCACAGGCACATCGCGTTGGGATTCTCCACCTTAAGGAATCCGCAATCAAGAGCGCAAAACGGGCTCGTTCGGAGCTTACTTCGTCATCGCAGCTCTACACTCTTGGATCTGAAGTAGAAGTCTCAGGCGAATCGCCGCCGGCGATGACGCCGATTGAAAGCGACGCTGATGATACGGATCAAATTATGGAAAGCGATACACCGAACGACCTCGAAGGGACAGACGACTGGCATCCGCATTTCTTCAGCTCCGATAGAGTGCAAGCGATTCTCTACCCTTTGCACCTCCCATTCGAGACATGCGGGTTTGTGACTCTGCAGCATACTCGTGGCGAGGGAACGACATTGCTTCTTTGGAGAAAGGCATCCTCGGAATCAGCATCGCGGTTTGAGGTCGCCTCGCAGATCAACCTCCCCTTGTCATCGCAAAGAAAGCCGCTTGTACACTTCGACGGTCGCAGGATCATTGTATTTGGCCAGGACCACATTGGAATGATTCTTCTCGTCTACCACGTGCTCAGCTCATGGGAGGACATGCGCTACTTTGACACCAACGATGGGAGGCACACGAAGTGCACCGGCGACGAATCTGGAGGACTCTATAACTTTACATCGCCTCATCGCGTTCGGTTTGCCAACCGCGTTCGACATGCAGGACTTGGTGGTATGTTGTACTACGATTCCATCCACATGACCTGCAACGAACGCTTTGTAATTGTCAACACCAAGACTGGCAATCTCATGGGCGGCGGTAGTTCATTGACCGGCGAGGGCTTGTTGGTAATTGACTTGTTGGATCACGCAAGTAGGTAAGAGAGTAGAATTAAACCACAACGAGTGACAATCGCGAATCAATGCTATTTACTGTAGACCTAATCATACAAGTAGACTACCTGTAGTTTCGCACATTGATCATTGCATTGCCCGGCTTGTGATTGGTTCGTTCACGACGATGTAATCTATCAACACCATGCACATCACCAGAATGTCATTGACAAGGGCACACTACTATAGCAACGGAGAGAAAATTGACGAGTCTGCATTTGAAGGCTTCCGATTGTCGGCTGGCAGCCTAAACATGAATGAAGAGCAAAGAGAGGATTAAAGACGGAGCGCCGATAGTTTGAACAAGTAGTGTCGAGGAAAGCAACAACAAGTAGAACTTCTCTCCCCTCATCTCTCATAATCCATTTGTACGATCCATCGGCCGACCTTTTTGAGCGAGACCCGTGTCTACAAACCATAGAAGTACTTCATACAGCAAGTTAGCGACACTGTCTCTTTCGATCGATGCCTGTAGACATCCCATTGCCGTCCAACAGCACCTCCCGACCGTGGGAGACCACCGGCAGCATCTGAGGCCTCTCGATATCGTTTGTTTTAAATCATCGGGGATCGAGCGTCCGTCTCGTTTCTTGAACTGGGAACTGATGTATGCACAGGGGGGCGCAGCTTGCCTGGACTCACCACATCGGTCTATCTATACCGGTAGACTTCACTCGTTTCTTTCGTTACAGTATCGCGTTCTCTTTTTCGTTTCCACTTATACTGGACTCGAACTACGCTACGACTTTAGCGCACATATTGTAGACAAGACATAAGGAGGAACGAGGTGACAGGGGAAAACTGATGATGATGCTGTGTGCTCTTCATCGATCATGTCGAGACTTATATCAAAATCGACTTCGATTGACGATGGTGGCGCTGCGCGCTTGAGTGATGTATGATGCGCGCTCACCTCAGACATGTGTAGCTCCTAGTACTGATTCTGCGTAGATCAGAAACACCTAGAAAGTTGGCAGAAGGAATGTTTGTTTTGATACATCGCGACGAATCCGAAAAGAAGAAAAACACCTACAGCATCACAGCCGACCGCCATGGCTCGGCATCATCAGTTGGACGCCTCGGAATTCTTGTTTGCAACCGAATTATGCTAAATTGTACATTGGATAACAGGAAGGAGCGGGAGATCTTCCGAAATCCGGACGAAATGCGCTACAAAGTGCGGAAAATCAAGCGAAAAGAACACGCCGCCGTAACCGAATACGTTCCAAACAGCATCATCAGCAGACACAACATTGGGACGCGACGTTCCATGCTGGCCATGATGGCGATGCTTCACTGTCTTTGTATCACTCCCTTCCGGTTCATATCCGCATATAGTCCAGTCATTCCTCAATCGGCAACACGGACAAGATTCAGCCAGCGTCCTTCTTTTGTACTTCATTCCGGCGCCATCACCAACAATAAGGATGACCTCCCGAACAAGAAGCCGGCAACCTCACATGTTATCTCCGACGACGACGAATTCACCCACCTTTCAACGGAAATGAATAAACACGATGACTCTCCGCCTCCCACTTCAACCAATGATACTGTTGACGAACACAGTCGACTTGCCCGGCACGACAACACTACTACCAACACACGGGCTGATGCAGTCGTCGTCAACGCAACCTCGCATTCCTCTGCTGCTGTCCTTGTACCACGAAGAGCATCATCCAGCTTGGACGAGCTTCCGTCAGGACGGAAATTAGATTTGATTTGGTGTGGAGGCGACGGTGATACATGTCGAGATTCGATCCGAGAACGCGTGGTGGGCGATCACAATCACATGAAGTTTGAGGGACCGGCGACGGGGCAAGTCGCGTTTGTTTGGGATGACAGCGACACCGAAACAAGCGGTAGAAGTAACATTGAGAGTGACGGGGATAGCTCAGAGTCAGCCCCTACTGCAGCTGCGAGTGTACTTTTTTTGATTCGACCGAATGACGATGAACTCATGACGGTAGCAGCGAAGGCTGTCAATGAACTGACAAAGGCGGGCATAGAAGTCTTGTTGTCGCCTGATATGGCTGCCAAGTTGAAGCATTACTACAATGTCGATGACGATATGATCAAACTCTTTGAGCCAAAGGGCTTTCCTGGGTTTGGAGGCAGTCACGTGTCCAGCAGTGACGAATGGATGGGGAAGGCTATGAGCGAAATGGACATACAGCTCCTGACGGAACGAAATCCCGATCTGATTTGTACTCTAGGAGGAGATGGCTTGTTGATGCACGCTAGTTTGATGTTCCCCGGGCCTTGTCCGCCGATACTCTGCGTTGCAGGTGGGAGTTTGGGCTTCTTGACGCCGTTCTCGCGAGACGAAATGGTGGAGGCCATCAAAGTGTCGCTCGGTGTCATTGTACACGACGAGGATGGATTCTTGCCTCTTGACGATGACGACGACCCAGCTGCCATTCGGGCCTTTGAGACCATGGCTCAGCATGATCCATACTGGAATGGCGAAGAACGATATGTCAACGAGGCCAGTTTGGAGAAAACGGAACGCACGACGTTGCCCGGCGTCAAGTTTGGCTTGGGAAATCGCATTTGTTTAGTACGTGCAAATAGCAGTGATGAAAGCTTTTATGTTTTACCAACTCACGCAACGTATCTGCTCGTTGTCTTTCTGGCCTTCAGTCCATGAGAATGCGATTGGACTGTCGCATCATCAACCGAGAAGGTGTCGTACGTGCGAGATTCAATGTATTGAATGAGGTTGCCATCGACAGAGGTAGCAGCCCGTACCTTGCGAATTTGGAAGCTTTCGTTGATAATGTTCATCTTACCACCATTCAGGCGGATGGCGTAAGTTGTGCTTACTTTTCCGAAACGATGTGTCTACTCGTACTGAGAGACCCATTTCTCACGCGCACGTGTCGCGATTCTCTTCACTGTTTTTCACAGATCATTTTTGCAACGTAAGAGAAACTGAACTTCTGCGACGGCGACGCTTAGACTAATCGACTCTCACCATTTGATGGTGTTTCTCTTTTCCGTTTTCAACAGTCCCACTGGGTCAACGGCATATAGCATGGCCGCTGGTGGATCGGTTGTGCACCCCGCTGTACCCGCGATCCTCGTTACTCCTATCTGTCCACATGTGCTAAGCTTCCGCTCCATGGTTTTTCCAGACAGCGTCGTTCTGCGCTGTTATGTTCCTGATGATGCGAGATCAAGTGCATCTGTTGCATTTGATGGGAGATATCGAAGAGAACTGAATCGCGGCGACAGCGTGCAAATACAAATGTGTCATTATCCGGTGCCGACCATCAACCGAGACGATCATTCGTCTGACTGGCTGGGCGGCTTGAAGCGTAGTTTCAATTTCAACAGTCGACCAAGGCAACGTCCGCTTTGACCTTGGCTTACGGACTGCGACTATAATCTTGGCTTACTTAAGCTTTCTAAGTTCAAAGCTGCTGAAGTAGACTTGACGGCGACGGCTGCAATCATCTCACTTTTGCGTCCCCTGCTCCCCCGCTCACATGAATGCGATGATGCCTCCAACAAGCTATTGCACATGCACGACTGAATCATAAGTAGAGTTGCGATCAGACATGCCTACGGACACTCCCAACGCGCTTTCGCAGGAATCTTGAAAATGGCGGTCATCCTTTCCATATTTTCCGGTTATCATCACGAGTTGCGCTGATGCAAGGCGCACGCTCCTGAGAGACTCCTTCCAAGGGCGAGATGAGGAGGTATGATTTTCTAGGGGGTAGTAACAAGGACGTGGAGGGGAGATCGTCGTCTATCTTTGTGCCAACGGGCCCAGCCTCGATCCTCATGGCAGTATCGGCAATGGTCATCGGATTCTTCATGGGATACGACCAAGCAGTGCGGTCACAATCTTTGATTCCCGATCCTACAAGCACGGTGCTGGGAAGCCACTCAATATCTCGATACACCTCTTCCCTCTCAGTGACGGAGCTTCTGGGTCTCGTCTCCAAGGAGAGACGTTCATTAATCACGCAACTACAGACAATCGAATACGGTGACTTTGCCCACATACTGACCGACCCGACTCAGTTCCACCGCCTGTTCCCAATCTCTGAGGAAGTCAAGAGTCAATATATTCGTCGCATACAAAAGAAGATCGTTGATAAGCACATTTATCCAGGTCAACAAGTAGATTTCAGCTGGGTAAGCGGAGGAGACGCTTCTGCCGGCGGATACGGCAATAGCAAGCACGAGAGCTACACTGCGGTACTGGAAGCTTCTATCAGACCATCATTCCGCGCTGTAGGGATTGAGTTCAAAGCTTACCCTAAAGGCATCAGTGGGTTCGCCGCATCTTCGCCGGAAGCAGCACTGTGTGTTGAAACAATATATGGATCTGACATTGATGTGTTGAACTGGAACTTTGCAAGGACCGACGGGGACAAAGGGGAAAGGACATCGTTTTTGGCAGCACGAGCTGGTCGGAACCCGTCTAACCCCCTTTTCTTCCTGATGGACTCGTCGAGTACAGAGAGATGGGAAGTCATGGAGCAATTCGTCGAACAGGGTCTGGGGGCGGCGTTCCTCGATCTGAATGTGCTAGCCCAGGTGCGACGCCGGTTCCCAGACAGCCGATCCTCGTCGAATCCAGCGCATATGCCTGCCGCTTTACACTATTTTCTATGTAACGGAGCAGTTGAAGGCAGTTTCTCCTGCGACGACGAGGATCAGGGCTATATGTGTGACTCAGAGGACGGAGACATGTGTCGCCAACACAAGTTTAGGGTAAAGCAGACATGTGATATTCATCAAATTGCGTCTCTGCTTGGCTGGAAGGAGCATCTGTTGAGGGGCCGTTTGATTGGACTTTTCATGATCGACCTTCTTCAGCAGTCGCTGGTCGGGTTAGACGAGATGCTACAAGATCACATCCACCTTCCAAGCAGCATGCAATGGAACCTCGTTTCCGAGAAGCTAACAGAGCAACAAAACCTAGACAAGTTTCTTCTCGAAAACAAAAAGTCACCAGCCTCGCTCATTTTTGGAAGGTACGCCGACTCAGTATCTAATATTAGCAACACGCTTGTCACCAAGCCATCCGGGTGCAGTTTGATTGGACTTGGGGACGAGAGGCAAGAATCTGAGCCATCTCGGATCAGCACTGATGAAATACAATGCAACCCAGCTAGTCGACACTTCCGTCTTGTACAGAAAGAAGACGAATGGTGGAGTCTACAGGTTCCTTTGCCATCCGGCATACAAAACGACGAAAGCGCGGGACTAGTTATTGCTTGCTTTCGTACATGCCCGACTGGCGAGGACTGTTCTTCGGTTATGGAGGGACTTGACAGCATTAAGATAACCAGTGGGAATGTTGCGATCGAGGTAGATGGAGAGCCCGTCACTGCGTCGCGTGAGATGGACGGTTGTCACATACTGGAGGGAGTCAACGGTGCGCAATGGCTACTCAGAAACAATGGGAGTTCGCGCAATGTCCGTTTCCGACTGAACGAAGATGGCAGTTCGATGCACGTCTTTGGTGTCATAACAATGTAACAAACTTGATGCACACACATACACAAGAAAATTAGAGTGCAGTGCGACAGAATGCGTGGGCTACATTCGCTTCTCTTTATTTGCCTTCACTGTTTCCTCAGCCAGTGGTACCATTCTCGAATATGCGTTTGTGTAGCTACAGAGTGTCTCGTTCACTCGGTCAGACTCTCGATACAGAGCCTTCGGGAACTGATCGCGGCAGATGGGACACTTGCCCTCCAGTTCTAAAATATGGCTTCGACACAGGGAATGTCCACACGGCAGGGTCGTCGGCGAGGAAAACTCAGACAGACACACAGGACACTGGACGACTTCAAATGCCAGGTGCATCGCCTCGTTGAGTTCTTCTGTAGAGGGAGGCACGTTGACATCAGAAGACGCAGCTTCGGAATGTTCGGTCAGGGACAAGCCGATAGAGTCGTCGTCCTTGAGGGGAATATCGGGCACGGCTATTCTGCCGCGATCGACCAAGTCGGCTAGTCTTATCAAAGCATCAAGAATCGCATCTGAGTGAATGGCATCGACCAGAGGTAGGACTATGGCTTCTTCGTCATCTTCTTGCATTTGCTTGGTCGCCCCATCTGACCTTCGCACATCCGCGCCGGAGTGCGATGGAGTCCACATATGAGGTTCTCTTTGATTGACAGGATGCAGCACTCCTCGATTATCCATCGTATAGGAGGCCAGCCGCCCCGTTTCAGGATTGACTGCCATGACGACGGGCATAGGATGCGTCTCCCCGACTCGTTCGGAAACCATTCGGCAGTCGCCTCCGCAGAAGCGGCACGTCGAGGAGTTTGTGTATTGTCGCGCTCCGCAGCTCACACAGCGCTTTGCGAATTGCGGATCCATGCTGCCCACGCCATACGCGCGAACCTGGAAACGAATGCAACAGCCAATCAGGTTGCCCATGCTGTGTTCTGTGACGCGACAAGTCGAGAGTCTGTGGATAGGTCAATCAGCGCGATGCAATCGAGATGTTTGTGTCAAGGCGCCGGAGGTCGGAGGTCGGGGAGGTGTGTGTCAGCGTTGCTCATGTTCCGCGTTCTCATCATGCACACGCGGCACAAAGAGTGTTCTCATCCCATCGTCATCATCGCGTCATCAGGCGCGCCAACCACTCGATCGCCCTCCTCGGCTGCAAAAGCATGTCAATTTACTAGTACAATTTACCTTAGGTCTACGAGGTGCAGATGGATTGAAGGGTAATTTAGAAGTGTACATTGTCATGACCGCGATCACACCGAACTCTTACGCGATAGTTTATAGAAGTTAGCAATGATTGTAGTAGAGAAGTTCATCTACCTACTTTTCGCGACTTGTGCAGCCAGTATCGACAGTCGCAGTTGGCAGTCGATTGACCTTGTCGAACCATGAAGTTCCCCCCTTGCGTTGTTGGTGTGGAAGGACGCTCAACGTATGTAAGATGCGTGAATATAGATATACACTCAAGAGAACCTAGCTACTGCATAGCTCCGCATTGGTACCCGCCATGGCCTTGCGTGACTCACAGCCGACAAGACAACCTTGAGGGAACGATGGATCTTCCTCCGGCGCAATCGGTTTCTACAAGAGCGATAATAATAACAATGTGAAAGAGAACGAGCCCATTAGTCTTTCGTTGGTTCATGCGCACATGCAATGATACCACAAGCCACAACACTCCTAAATCACACTCACTTCGCCAAAGCTCCACTGACACTCTTGAGTGACAAAGTTAGGCGACACCGTCAGCGGCAGTCCCAATTCTTCTTGAAAGAACTGCTGCGCCGGTAGTTTGCATTGATGCAGACATAGTCCCTTGCACCCACTCTCTTGTAGAAACTTGCACTTTTCCACCACCAGCCCGCCCACTCGTCCATCCTTGCGACGATTCATACGCGATGGGCCTACTAGGAACTTGAAAAAGGTTGGCGTCACGAACGACGTCAGCCACGGTGCGTAGAACAATGGACCAATCTTGACATCGCCAATGATACCCGACATGAAGACACGATAGAACGGCGGCAACACCGGAGTCATTAGCGCACCCAGTGTATTGTAGACCATCTTGTGTTGGACATCAGGAATGTTTCCGCGTTTGACCATGAATGTCCTTCCTTGTTCGAGCAGTCCTTCAATACCAGGCTTGTCGCTACTCACACCGCTGTGCACCTCGACTTGCTTTCGAAACAACTTCAATAGGAACGTGTCCAAGAAGTTATCTTTGTACTGCATGTCTTGCAACTCACAATCCGCAACCAGCGGTTTTCCGTCTTCAGATCGACTCAAGGACGGAGTCGCATCGACATCTTGGACGTTGGGGAGGTCTTCGCGAGGGATCCGGGTGGGACTGAGAAAGGAGGCCGTCGCGACGTAGGCGTTGTAGTCGGCACGCATGAGCTTGACGAGCAACTCGTACCGCTTGACTTCGTACGCACGCTCTCGCAATTCTAGTGCGCGCGAGGCAAACAAGTCGTCGTTTGTCTTGACCATTTGGAGCTCATCACAGACTTGTACGAGATCTTCTGGCTGCACACTCTTGTCCGGAGCAAAGAATGGCTGAAGGGCAATCTGAGCACATTCAGAAACTTCTTTTAATTCAGCTAGTAGCATTTTCTTCAAAGCTTCCCAATCCACGTTGTTTTGGGCTGTACCAGTAGAAGTAGTAGTTGTTGTTGTACTCTTGGAGGGATCCGCAGGAGGGCTGCGCCCAAGCGACTGAGTCGAACGCACGCGCGAAGCTTCGGTGGGCTTTTTCGGACCTGCTCGTCGAAGAACTCGAGTCCTTCGGTTCGCTGGAGTAAAGGCATGCACGCATAAAAGACTGGTAAGCACCATGAAGTAACCAAGAGTCGACCTCATGGTTCTCTTGCACCCAGAGTTCTTGGTCGACTGCAGGCGGCACATCATCATCAATAACAACACTACCATCAGCGGCGGGTGAATTGTGATTTTGAAGTTTCGAAGTGCGCGCGCTTTTGCCAAAGATCGCGGGCAGGAGCGAAGCACAGACGCCCGTGCGGCATGACCGAGCGCGTGAGTCGAATCGAACGAGTCGAATCGCAAAGGAACACACTCACAGCATGTAACTGTAACCTCTATCTAGGTACATCGGCAATCTGCGATTCAATGATGGTGCTGGTGGCAACGACTTTATACAGAGCTGCATCAACGATACTAACACCATGGCAAACTCCACTG
>OLMU01000967.1:0-19840 GCA_900291995.1 Licmophora abbreviata | reverse complement strand
GAGGAGTGCACCAAAACTCAACCCTGAATCGCAAGAGCGCTTCTTCCTCACAAACAGTATTATCATCGTGCAATATCCAGAATCGATACATGCCATCTGAACTGCGTCGACAAAAGACAAGATGATCCAGCGGAATTTGCAATTCAATGGACCCCCGCACGAGACGACCCTGAGTGTCGAGAGCGGTGGTCGTCGATTCGTCGTAGATGCAGCACGTCGCTTCCCAATCATCCAAGCTCATGCTTCACTATTTTCTGGTCTTGATGTGATATTGCAATATCTCGTGTTGTGTGTGTAGTTCACATAACATCATCATTGATTGCAACATCAGTCGTGCCAGTCTTGAGTCTTGCGTTGATATTGTCAATTTGAAATTGATCTCATCGCGCTGTGATGTCGCGACCATCGATGGTGAAAATCGACGCCTTCGACTTCTTGCGTACTTCAACTTGAAACTGGATCCGCGCGGCGCCGTAGCAAAAAGTTCCCAAATTTCTCTCGGCGCGGCGGCAGACCATGATGAGTCCAGTGCGATGAAGAGTCACTCGTCTCGTCGAATCATTTCACTGTCGCAGTATTTTAGCAGCTCTGATTGAAGCTTTAGTCCTTATTATGTCTAAGAATGGACCTGAGACGTCAATGCATGATTGGCTAGCACTGGGAGAGCTCAATTTGGCCTTGTCAACAACAGTAACAGATCGCTCCAAAGATACGCCGGCACATGAATCCAACCTTGAGCATCAGCGGCGCAATGAGGAACAACAACGACTGCCCCTCTTCTTGAGACTTCTATCTGCCTCCCGTCCACTTTCTTCCATTCCATCTTTGAATAACATCATCAAACTTGAAACAGAAGAAGATGACGACAACTCAGACTACGCCTTTGTCGATGCGGTCGTGTCGCGACTGGAAGAAGTCGGAGCTACTCACTCGGCAGCGGAAGAGGTTGAAGTCTTGACGTCGCACCATGTGCCGCGCGTGTGTCGTCAAACAGCTACGACGCGCAAGAGGAAACGCGGTGAAGCACGGTCAGAGGTAACAGCACAGACTAGATCACTTGTGCAAGATGACTCGCTAGAAGAAATTCAGGCAATGGACGAGCATGACGACGAGGAAGATGAGGAGCCGCGTGACGCTAAATCGAAAGCTCAGTCGATCGAGGGACCATTAGTCACCCGTCCGGGACAGACGAACGACTCCGTATCTCTGAAGCAGGATTCACGCGAAGTTCGAGTAGTCAAGGTCGTTCGTGAAATTTCGAAACTCGTGGCGGAGTCTTTACTCCCATTACCGAAGGATCTAGATGACGAAGAAATGGGGTCCCTGAAGGCATCGCTATCGCTCCCCACAGGTTCTCTTTTGTCTGAAGAAAAATCGAGACGACACGGATTGATCATGGGAGGGGCGGGCGTGGGGTCTACGCTGACGGCCGCCATGCATCATTTGCCAAACTTGCAACACAGACACGTCGCGGTGAGTATGGCATCATGGAGTCAGGACTGCTGGCCAGTCGTTGCCGCATTCGTGGGTTTCTAACATACGTGTACTGCTGCTCTCTCCACAGAGCGCTCTCTGTCGCGCCGCTGTTCCGCAGACCGCAGAACTCATTGCGCAGCTGGGTGCCAATTGTCCCACCGCGGTCCCATGCTTGCTGCGGGGTTGCATCGACGCGTTCCGTCTCGCCGGGGCGGATCAGCCTACAATTGTGAGCGCCACGAGGGCTTCTGTACTGGCGCTTTCTCGTTTGTCGCATCGAGAGTTGTGTCGAATACGATCAATGTTGCAGCGCGCGGAGGTCATGGTGGACGTGCAACTCGATCTTGCGACACCGCACGACCCCGTCGCTGTCGCCCTCTTGCTGATTGAGCATTCATCGCGAGAATTAGTAAATTCTACCCTGACATCGGTCAAAACGTCGGACCAAGGGAGTAGTGGTACCCAGAACGAGCCCCCCCGGAGACGATTGCATACAGAGAGCAACCCGACCGATGAACCGGTGCCCAATGGAGTGCTTACCTTGCGGCAGTGTTTACGCGAGCGCGATTCCTTGGCAGCCAAGGTTGTAACCTGTCTCACAGAGGCAATGAACCAACTCGCAGAGAAAGGTTCAAATTCCAATGCCGCATTGGGTCGCGCATGTCTTTTCCTTCGCTCGTTTGCGTGGCTTGCCTTGTCGGTTGTGCCCGAGCATCCGGATCTGTTTGCGACGCATCAAGTGTCGCGTCTGTTCGAACGCTTCCTTCCGAATATGTCCGCTGGCAACTCGTTGCTCCATAAATCGTCGTCGGAGAAGGATGATTTCTACAAGCTTCTAATCTGCTGCTGTTTGATTGTCACGACGCACGCGTTCTCGTCGGGCTATGATGCAGCCAATAAGACGACATCGTTGAGCATTCTGAAAGACTTATTCAATTCTACACCACCATCTCTTCGCGGTACCGTCTTTCGAAGTCGACTAGCGTTGTTACTGCGAGCGGAGAGCACCTCTCTAGTTGACGAACTCTTGATTGATTGCCTTTGGAGGAAAGATTCTATCAGTCATAACCTCGCATCTGAACATAGGGGAAGTGATTTCTTCTTGGAGCTATGCAAATGGGGAAAGTCCGAGTTGGACCTAACGTCGTTTGTTTCTGCAGGGCTGTCGGTCGATGAAGTAACCGCTGACCCATCCGCGTTGCTTTTGTCCATTGAGCTCAACACTACCGAAGTTTCCAAAGTCAGGGGCGTTCTGCAAGAGATGTTAGAAAGTGAGAGAAAGTGCGAAGCAGCGATGGCCTGCGAGAATATTTCTCTCGTCATTATTCGAACAGTTGCTCTTGCGTCCATTCAGAGTCGTACGCCGATACCACTGGTTCTCCCAGTGCAGCTACAGGCGCTGTCGACCAGGATTGACTGGACTCAGCCAGGGCGCCCATTGAGCGACCAACAGTGCCAATGCGTGCTCCAGCTTCTCTATGGTATGTCATTTTCAGAGAAAGTGCCAGCATCCCCCTACAGGATAGATCCAAGAGATTTCCCGCTGGATGAAATACACCGTTTCTTGTCCCATTCCTCAGACGCCCGTCTCACCGGGCTACGGGGCGTACATGACTCGATTGAGAAAATCGTTCGAAGAAACACACCCGATATGTTAACTTCTTCTTCCCTCTCGTGGTATACGCTCAACCTTCCAAGACCAGAAGACTCTAGAAGGAAACTCATTGGTAACGTGGAAGCCTCAATCCGAAGGGCTTTAAAAACCACTGACGTTGATTCTTCCGGAGAGATCGCAGAATCGGTGTTTTCGCAGACTCTGGCGCATCTCACGTCTGCTAGCGTCTACGAAGCTGCCGCTCGTGCCTTGCTCTCATCTCCACACGAACCCCTCCCCTTCATAACATATGGGGCGCTGCTTCGCGACCCTGTGGTACTTCTTCAGTGCGGCCTGTCTGTATGGAAGAGACGTGGACTGAGGAGGATCGCGCTGTCAACTCTCTGGAATGTGATGGAAGCCGGTCGACGGTTGGTCTTGACGTCGAATTGTGCGGACGCCCCCGCTCTTGAGCTTTTGATTTCGAGGGATTCGATCATAGTGAGATGTCTGCTTTTCTTCAGTAGCGGGAGCGTCGTGATGGGAAGCGAGGGGAGAGCTGGCTTGCAACCTACACATTGTCCTCTATTGACCGGGATCATCCGCTCTCTCATATCAACCCAAAGGGGACTAGTTGCGGTGCTGCTCAGGCAAGGGCTTAGCGAGACAGCCATCGACTGGCTCGTTGAGTTTGTACCAGAATGCATGCACGATGCTCTAGCACTATCAAATTTACTGACCCAGAAACAACTGGCAGCTGCCGAGAGGCTAACAACAGCCGATGCGTCGTTGCGAATAGCGGTTGCCCACGGTGGGGAGGACCAGGTGGCGGCAGCGGCTCTTGTGGCGGCAGCCCTAAACATGCTTATCGCGTCATTCTTTTTGGTTCTTGGTCCAGTTGGGCTACCAGTGAACGTCGTCTGTGAAGAGGATGGACGCGACGTTAGCAAGGCTTGCCGTCGGGCTGCATTCCGGATGCTCCGTGCGCTCCAAACTGTTGACGCTGGGCGAATGGCCTTGCGAGGAGAGTGTGCACGATTGCTTCGAAGACTTATGTTACTTTGCAAAGGAGAAGGCGTAGTATCGGGGGTGCCAGGCCACGTCGAGACCTCCCGGAAGCAATTAGTGAAAGAAATCCGAGAGGCAGTCTTCAAGGCCGGCATTACCATGGGCGTCGCACTTTCTATGTGATTGGGCAGTTAAAGGTTATCGTTCTATCCCCCGTACTTAATTCCCTGGTCGATAAGTAGGATCCGGAGTGCTAGTGAGGCCACCGACACTTCTTTCACAGCCTTCCAGTGTAGTGGCATGCACGACAGCAGATGGATATATTGAGTGTCCATGTACTCAGCATTAAGTGAATCCTCCAGTAGGATGGCGCAGAGCATTAGGCTGGAAGGCCCAGCCGCGTTCTGCACAAGGGCCCGCCACAGTGCAGCACGCTCAACTGCCCAGGTGCCTGAGTCAGAGACATCCATCGCCCCTCTTGGCAGAGCAGCGTCGATCATCAATAGGGCAGCTTTGAGGACGCCAAAAGCTACTTCTTCGGATGAAGCCGACCGGCCGACCTTAGCGACCGCTGCAAAATTCGGAATGGCATTCCGATCTCGGATTCTATTTTCTGCTTTCAGAAATGCTTTGGCTGCCATATGTTCCAACGGAGCTGGGATGCTCGGGGGGAGCGACAGAAGCTCTACGCGCATCTCCTCCTGTGGTAAGGAGCACAAATGCATTATAAGTCGTTCGCCGGTGACTTACATATAACGGGGAAACGCCCCAAATCTACATACCTGGACTTCAATATTGTTCTCACTTGGTTCGACGACACGGTGAGGTCCGACCCACTCATCAAAACGACTGCTCCATTCTTTATAATGCACTCGATATCCCGCTACCTTCCCCTCGTTCGACATGGCAACACCAACTACTACTGCGTCCCATAACAGCTTTTCGTTTCTTGATTCTACGAGGACATGTTCTCCTTCCTCATATGGCTTAGGCGTTAAGAGATTAGAGAGTGAGCGCCGGTTCAGCGGGACACAAGCACGCGATCACTACATTGAACTTACCTCGTCTTCTGAGTTGCCGTCCTCCTGACCGACGATTTCAACGTCTACCTCTCGTTGGGCTTCAGGCATTTTCTGCTCAGCAGAATTGAGAACAGTCGAAGGTGAAAAGTCCGCATGGATGATCGGGAATCGTCGCTTCTGAAGTAACTCTGTCCACTTTCTGCTTCGAAGCATTCGCGAGGATACGGGGAACGCCCTCTTCAAATCATTGACCGCGGGATCGTGCCCCAGGCTGAACATTAGGCATGCTATCTCTTCCGGCGCTGAGTATCTGTACCATGATTTATTGTGCAAGTCTGCAGTAGCAATACCAGTCATATCTGTACACACGAACAGAGATGAGCTGACGTTAAATTTCCAATATGATCGCCCCGTTTCGTCTCTGCACACGGCGAGCGTCCTCCCGCATGTGATACCCGCCTCCTGCTCTGCGAGGGCTCTCTCTCTTTCGATGTGCTTCTGAATAACGAGATCTATTCTGCCGTCATGTGCAGATATCGCACAGCATTCGTGAGCTGACAAAGAGCCGGTTACAAGAGGAATCCCAGAGTTGTACCGAAACATCAGCTCGTCCTGAAAGCCTTTCTCATTCCTCGGAAGAAACTCAGTCATTGCTCCACCGATCTCGTCACTTCTGGATACCAGATCTCCGTCGACCTTGATCTTAACCAACACTAGTTTCGAAGAGTTGTTCGGTTCATCAACGCCACCAAACTTTCCCACATCCGCCAAGACAAAACATTTGCGGGAACGAGACGCATACGGCATTAATTCATCCCATTCCTTCTTGTTCGGTACTCGGACGAGAGGAGTACCAAGGGCCGTGTCGGAGAGTCCGCAAAAATCACACAAAACTTCGCGGCAACGAGAAGCACTGAAGCTCAGCCCACTCTGCCCGGCCTGCAGCACAGAATCGATAACGCGCGATACCATGTCGGCTTCGAAAGCGGCCACGATCGGCCGCAGCTGGTTCTTGATACAGTAGGCCCCTATGCTGTCTTCTCTCGTCCTCTGCCTCTTCCTACTCTCAGCGCGTGCTTCATCTCTCTTCGACCTATGCGCGACTGTAGTCGGCTTTAGTGCCGAGACTTCTAAATCCGAGAGCTTGGCTTCAGCGGCAGAAGCGACTGCAACGGGAGCTTCCTCGGTATCGACAACGACCTCAATTTCCGCCGCTTCGATTACTTCCGAGGGCTGCTCCATCGTGGCCGTTTCGTCTGATGCTTCTGCTTGGCTCTTGGCAATTGCAGCCACAGTCTTGTCAATCTGCAGCGATTCGGGGTCCGCCGCATCGTCAAGGTCAGAGTCGGACACTATGGGAAGCAACTCCCTGACATCCTGGATCTTTCGGCGATGGGAAGACTTTGTTGATTCTTCTTCTGCGGCTTCGCTTTCTTTCTTACTCGCAAGAGCCTGCATGATTTCACTGGAAGAACATTTTGTGATAAGGAGAACCAACAACCTCAGCCATTCAGAAGCTGTCATTTCTTCTGGGCTCAGAAGCAATAAAGCGATTGAGGCTGATATTGTGTCGCGGAAAACGGAACTAGAAAGCCAAGCCTGTGATGGCATCTCTGTGACCGATGGATTGAGTTGGACAGGCACAAGGTCAGTATAAAGACCGCGATCGATGCCGAGGCCGAATCCTGGGCTTTCAGCGACGGCCTCCAAGCAACGAATGGGCGCAACGGCAATTCCTTCCTTGGCAAGTGCTCCGTCGACTTGCTCCAGTGACCAAGCTTCTTCTATCTGGTTGTCAAACTTAACAGAATACACAAGCGACGCTCCCGCATCAGGAAGTTCTGCATAGCGGAATTTGCACCCCGCGACTATCCCCACGGTGGGTTCTACCGTTCCGTCATTGACGTCTAACGTCCGCTGCAAGTAAGCGACTCGCTTGCCGACCCTGGGATCTAGATCTTCCCAACAATGACCGCTCAGGCAACGAGGACAGAACCAGTCCCCCTTCGGAACTTTTTGAAGTGGAGGATCTAAGCGGCTCATATTGTACTTGCCCTCGCATCCGTCGCAAAGTAATACCATACAGTCCTCATCTGACTCGTGGTATTCCACGCATTTGTCGTCGTCAAGTCTCTCCAGAGGAGGGAGAAGCTCTTCTGGAGCGAGCACCCAGTCAAGAAACAGACGTTCGAATATACGGAGCAGTTCTTCACCAGCACCGATTATTGCAGGACCGGCGTTGCCATACCCAGAGCAGTTCTTAGCGATTAATCGAATATTTCGTCCAAACTGAGCAACGACGGCTTCTACTTTCTTTGCCGATTCGGTCAGTTCAGAGTGCAGTTGTGCCGCTTTTTGCAAACGCAATCCCGCCTCTCTTAGGCACATAGGCCTCAAGAGAGATTCGTAGTATCCAGGATTCATCTGAGGATCGACAGGATAGAGGAATGGCTCCGCTGGACTGGATAGACAGAGCGTACGCAGTACAGCAAGACATCTACGAATGAGTTCGGGTGCACTTGGGATGTCAGCGCAGAATTCGTCGCAGGGAGTGGGTTTTCCTATTCGAACTGTTCCTGGTGAGTCAGTCGAGCTGGGGGGCGGTCCATTTTCGAGGGCTGTCAAACTTGCTTTCGGTGACGGCTCTTCGGACGCTTTCTTCTCTTCTTCGTCAGTATTGAGTTCTTCTAGCTGTTTTTCAGTGTGTTGAGGCTGCGCTTCAGCCTTCGATGAAGCGGCGTCAGGCTTGCCGCTGGAGTCGTTGATCTCCTTCTGACTTCCGCGATCGTCATCTTCATCCTCGTCGTCGGAGCCTTCGTCCTCATCGTCGGGATTCGCTTTGCGATCCATCTCCTCCTTGATCTGCAGCGCATCAGCCATGTACTCCTCTTTGTCGTGAACAAGCTGTCTGTATTCGCTGCTCACTAGTTCTATTGACTTAGTGTGTCCAATACGCTGACGCTGCAGACCAAGCGAGGCCTCCGTAGCAGACGTACATCGAGGCTGCTCGTTTCCTGAAATCTTGTCCTGCCGCACCACATGACCAACGGTGTTAGAAGAGTACGTTTCGCCCGTTGCTCTGTCGAGTACTTGAAGTGCCAGATTTCTAGCCTGATCAAGGGAGCTACTATCACCAGTCGACGCCAGATCAAACAGAGAGAGGCTTCGGTCAAGATCAGCGATAAGCGTCGTGCTGCTGGTCCCCTCTTTAGACTTCAAAATCTCCATTGCTTTTCGCAGGCATTCTTTTGCGCGCTCAATGGACCTCGACGGAAGGAGTTTCACGCTGTGTAACCAAAAAGTCCAATCGGAAGGCGTAGAAGAAGGGGAGCTAGGGACTTGAACGCAGATCTTGCGCTCTGCATCGGCTGCGAGTAAACCCTGAGGAGAGGAAAACCGAGCTTGATCGATGTGTTGCCGAAGGACCGAAAGAGCGAAGTCTTCAGCACGACGAAGACGCTTAGCTTCCTTTGAGTTCGGGTGCCCTCCACTCCGATAGCCGCGCAACACGTGCGAGGCTTCCGTTCGCGAATATCCAAGTTCAATCAATGCATCTGACAAGAACACGACGCGAGCAATTTCCTGCCATGTCAGTACATTGACAGGAAGGTGGACGCCTCCCGTAGCACCTTTGGAGTTCGTTGTCGCATTCACCTCCGCAAAGAATGCCGCACCGAAATCCTTCTGCAGGGTAGGGTTCAAAGCAATCAGACTAGCAAATAAGAGCTTTGTCAAGCTCGCTCCCAGCGGCTGGCAAAGAGCGACACTAACGCCAACAAGCAGATCGAGTGCGTCAGATTTTGAAGTCCCATCTACATCGTCTCCGCGGGTGACATCAATAGCATCCTGAAGCGAATCAAGTGTAGGAATACGGTCGAGATACCCCCACTCTAGAAATGAAGTTCCAAAAGAAGAAAGGAAATCCCAGAGCCTCACGACATCTTCATCGTACGTGCGGTTCAGCAAAGGCAAATCACTCGTGTCTCGGCCGACAGTCGCTGCATGCGTTCTGAATTGTTCATCTGGCGCTAGTTGCCTTGCTACTAGTTCTGCAGCCTTTCGGCGCCGAGCAAACTCCTTTGCGAGGGTTTTTCCAAGAAGCTGAACAACTTTCTCGCGTTGGAATGTAGCTTCCTTGGAAAGGCGATCATCAATTTGAATTCGTAGCCTGGAAAGCCGTTCGTCAGCC
Source organism: Licmophora abbreviata (assembly GCA_900291995.1). NCBI lineage: Eukaryota > Bacillariophyta > Fragilariophyceae > Licmophorales > Licmophoraceae > Licmophora > Licmophora abbreviata. The sequence goes on along the minus strand of OLMU01000967.1, from coordinate 10,551 downwards.
CGGACTTGCTTCTTTTGCTCTTCTTCCTCCAATTTTTGCTTCTTCCGCTGGTCCCGTTCCTCGTCTCGGCGCTTTCTCTTCAATTCTTTCTCGTGATTCTGTGATGCCTTGGCTCGAGCAGCACTGGCAGACTGGCGCTTCCTGTCGCGGTCGCGCTCCTGCCGTATCTTCGCCTCGTGCACCCATGCTTGACTAATAGCAGCGGCACCGCCAACGCGAAGCGCGCCGAAAACATAAGACTGGCAAAATTCGCTGCCAGGGAGGCCCTCTACCAACGCCTCGATGTCGCCGTTGAAAAACGTATTGTTCCGTTCTAGCAAGTCTGTCACGGTCACGATCTTCTTCTTATTGCCTGTGCTGCCCATTTTTGACTTCTCCTTACGGACAACAGTAGCCATCCATGTCATGAGCGTTGACGTGTCCGCATCCCCAAACTGATTGTGCAAAAGCGGACCAAGTGCGCTTATGCGATTGTCGGCGAGAGAGGCTTGTGCTTCCCGGTCGTCAGCCTGTGCAGAGGCTAAGCGTTCCCTGAGAAAAGCCATCTTCTCGCGAAGTCTCTTCTCTTGTTCCGTTGGGGGCTCTGTTTCAACTATTGAAGGTTCACCCGTCGAGGTATCGACAGCCTGCATGGTGTCGTCCACATGTTGCGCCCCATTCTGTGTTGGCAACGGGAGATGAGCAGCATCCACAGGGATCTCAGCGTCCATGCCCATTTCCGGTTCCCTGGTCGGCGGGAGGTTGGTTTCTGTGGTGGATGTGTCTTCAATTTCCTTAGGAGCATCATTGTTTTCGCCCATGTCAGCGGATACTTCTTTGTCTTTCGTGACCGGTTTCTGCTGTGTTTTCGCACGTGCTTGCTGTCGCAGCTGTTTCTGAGTTTCCAGCTTTTCCTTCGCTTCAGCCAGCCCTTCTTCACGTGAAGACACCACAGCGGCAAGGGCAATCTCTAGCATGATTTCATCAATAAGACCAAGCTGAACGAGAGCCTTGCCCCAAGCCTCGATTGGAGAGGCGCCAATGACTGACGTTACCGGCTTGCCGCGGATCGCCGTGAGCTCGATGACGCCTTCATTGCTTGCCTCATCCTCTGATCCTACAGTGCGGAATGGACAATAGCAATGGTTAGTAAGAAGAGAGTCTCGGCCGTTGTCTCGGTACGTGAAACACATACCGGGCGGGTGCAGAGCAATATCTGGGCTTGGAAACACCGTGTCTTCAGCGTGGCCATCATCGTACGCCACACGAATATCGAAGAGAGTCATTCGTTTCTTGCTGTCCCATTCCTCTTCCTCGCCAACGTCAACAATCGTCCCAGTGTGCCACTCATCGTGATCGAAACGGACCTTGACCCGCATTCCTTCTTCGGGGATGACCTCATCCGTTTCTCTTCCTGCCGGTGTCACCGCAACAGCATCAATTTTGTCGGGACCAACGTATGCAGACATTGTAAACGGGTCATATGGATAATCCACAGTGTCAGCATCGGCGTCGACACCCTGCCCCCACATGACACGAAAGACAGGTCCATCGGGAATCGACGTGTCAACCTGAGCTTGCTTGGCCTTGACCTTGGACCCGTCAAATATCGAGCAGCGCATCTTGAGCACACGTCCGTGGATAGGACTAAACTCGTATCGATCGCAGGAGAATCCTACTGGGTAGAGTGCACTGGCACTAGAGAATTGGGGATGGTCTGCAGAGTTTTCGAGTTGCAACTGACCAAAGGATCTCACTACGTGAGTATCCGAGATGAGGACGGGAAGCCTTGGGACGGCCTGCTCCAGTACTTCGCGTGCATCAGAAGCGGCCACAAGTCGGTCCGTGGAGACCTGGACGTCACTCTTCTTGTGTGCTGCCTTTTTCTTCTTGGTCGGCTTCTTCTTCGCGGTGTTGCCCGTGCTACTGCGCTTTTTCGGGGGAGGACCTGTCGTGACTTGGACTGCTTCCGCCTCAGCGCTATCATCATTGACCTCGTCGTCTTCCAAGACGACTGCTGCAACAACGCTACCACAGTCGTCGTCGTCGTCGTCTGCAGCGTGGACCGCTACAGGGATATCTTCCTCTCCTTCCTGACCTTCAAAATGTATGTTGATGGTGGATGATGGTTGGTCCTCATGCGCGTCGTCTTCAAAATGGGGCGTGGTCGAGCGAGTCAGGATCGAGGCATGAGTGGAATCCTCCTCATCTCCTTCGTGGTGGGAGAGACTTTCCCCTGCGCTGGCATTGTCCTCGTACACCACTTGCGTGACCGTTTCGACGTCGTCCGACTCATTGTCACTCATATCGGTCTATTTTTTCACAATGCTGTGTATATGGTCGTTTTTGGCGGGAAAAGCAAGTCAGAAGGTTGAATGATGGCAAGAAAGAAGACGGACTCGAACAAGCTTGACCCCTACGTAAGTTTACTACCGAGTTGGACGGTAGCAGCGAGATCCAAGATCCCAGCCTTCGTAAATTCACTTACCAGGACGAAAAATGGCGATTGCCGATGGACTACACGAGGGTCGATTCAGAAGGCACACAACACTATGAAGGGAATGATGTGTTGAGAAGGCCAGCGAGAAATGCTCCAAATTCGGCAGAAGCGTGGGATTAGAAGTGACTCCGGCACAAGTGGCGTTCTCCTCTTTTGCGATTGCGATCGTCATAACTTCAGAGGTGGAGGATGGCACTCTGCCTCAAGCACAAGAGGCTTGCATCGAATGGCGAAGCAGGCGTCGTCCGCATCGATCAAATTTGTTAGCTGGTACTTCTTCTACGTGAGTTCTACGAGAAATTGGCTGATTTTCATTGGAAGATTCCAAAACGTCATGACATTTAGGTATCAGTAGCAAGCTACGTATATGACGTCATTTGAAGGATTGTTAAAGATCCTACGAAAGCAAGGAAGAGTGTTTGTTTGAATGTATGCATTCCTGATTCCTTGCACAGTTGTGGCTCAAATTTCGATTGTGGCAAAAAATCATATCTCACTTCCAAAATGAATAGTTGACGGTGCCCATCATCACACCACCATGTCTTCGTTTGGAAGGAATAAATCCGCCCCAAAGGGCTACATTGCCGGACTGGGACGTGGAGCCGCTGGTTTTACCACGCGCTCTGATTTGGGTCCAATGGGAGCGGCTTCGGCAGAGTCCGAGGGTGCGGTATCCGGCAGTCGCGCTGCTGAAGCACGCGCTGCCCTGGCTGCCGCTAGATCCAAGCCGTTTGGAGCGGCGCCCAAGGGATACGTAGCGGGGGCGGGGCGAGGGGCTAGTACTGCGAAGGTCGATGATGCAGGAGGGGGGCCGACGGGCTATGACGAATTCTCAGGGTATAGCGATCCGCTGTTCACTCCTCAGACGCCGTATGACCACGACGACGAAGAAGCCGACAGGGTATACGCCGCAATCGACGAACGTATGGGCTCCAAAAGAAAGAGAGACGAAGATGAATCCGTACCCCAGGACGCAAGACAAAAGATTGGGGCTGACTTTCGAGAACTCAAGGAAAAACTAGCTGATGTCACCGAGGACGAATGGGCCAACATTCCGGATGTGGGTGATTACAGGTGCGTACCTTCGATCGAGTCGTTGTTGCTTGCCTGCATGCACTGCTAGCTCTTACCTCACACTCTCGCTTCCTTGGTATTTTTTCAGTCTCAAGTACAAACAAAAGCAGCGAGAAGATGTGTTTACTCCCGTTACCGACTCCCTTTTAGAATCGCGTAGTCTGGCCAACAAAGATGCAACGGCGGGAAATGCTGCAATGGCAGCGACAACAGTAGCTGGGGAGGACGCAGGGATGAAGTCGGTTGTCACAAATATGTCAGGCTTAGCCGAAGCTCGCGGGACAGTACTGGGAATGAGTCTCGACAAGATGTCAGACTCTGTTACTGGGCAGACGGTCGTTGATCCCAAAGGCTACCTAACATCGTTGTCCAATACCAAAATTGCTACGACTGCAGAAGTCGGGGATATCAACAAAGCGCGACTTTTGCTCAAGTCGGTCCGAGACACGAATCCGAAACATGGACCGGGGTGGATTGCAGCCGCACGCGTCGAGGAGGCAGCCGGGAAGTTACTGCAGGCACGGAAACTCATCCAGGAGGGGTGCGAGACGTGTCCCGACAGCGAAGACGTCTGGCTCGAGGCCGCTCGACTTCATCCGCCTGAGGTGGCAAAAAGCATTCTTGCTACGGCTGTGCGGAGAATACCCACGTCAGTTAAAATATTTTTACGCGCCGCAGACCTTGAAACTAACGAGGCTGCCAAGAAAGCCGTGCTTCGCAAAGCGCTGGAGGCAAATCCGGCGTCGGTCACTCTATGGAAGGCTGCCATTGAACTGGAAGATGCTGATGATGCACGAATTCTGTTATCGGTAGCAGTCGAACGGGTACCACAGTCAACCGAGATGTGGCTTGCGCTTGCTCGACTAGAAACGTACGATAATGCGAGGCGAGTCCTCAACGAGGCACGGAAGGCTCTTCCGGCGGAGCGTGCCATCTGGATCGCTGCCGCGAAGCTGGAAGAATCACAGGAGCACATTGATATCGTCGACAAGGTCATCGACAAAGCCGCTAGATCGCTGGCTAAGCAAGAAGCGATCGTTACGCGCGCGCAGTGGCTGGAAGAAGCCGAAGCAGCGGAGGAAGCCGGCGCACCTCTAACAAGTGGAGCCATCGTGAAGTACACGATTGGCATGGGCGTTGACGCGGAAGATCGCCAGCGAACATGGGCGGATGATGCTAAGGGTGCACTCCGTCGTGGTGCGGTATCGACTGCACGGGCTATTCTCGCTCACAGCCTTGCAGCGTTTCCAAGCAAACGAAGTCTTTGGCTGCAAGCTGTGGATCTGGAACGCAAACACGGCAACGCTTCGTCGCTCGACGAAGTGCTGGCTGCCGCCAGTGAACGACTGCCGCGTGCCGAAATCTTCTGGCTACTCCGCGCGAAAGAGCGATGGATTGCAGGGGAAATCGACAAGGCGCGGGAAGTCCTCACGGACGCGTTTGCGGCTAATCCAGATTCAGAGGCTGTGTGGCTCGCCGCTGCAAAATTGGAATGGGAAACAGGAGAAATCGAACGCGCTCGTGTTCTGTTGCTGCGGGCGAGAGGACGCGCTCCGACCGACCGTGTGTACATGAAATCAGCGTTGCTGGAACGAGAAGAGAAGAACTTTGAAGACGCCCTCGACCTGCTTGAGGAAGGAATATCGAAGTACCCGAAGTTCGCGAAATCCTATATGATGGGAGGTCAGATCTGCGCTGACGACCTAGATGCCGGTAAGCGCAGTCTGGATCGAGCTCGGAAGTTCTTTCAGCTCGGTCTCCAGGCATGCCCGAACAACTATGTGTTGTGGATCCTTGCCAGTCGACTGGAGGAACGCGCTCATACCTTTTATACCGACAATACTGTAAAAGCTGGCGTCGGCGTCACAAAAGCCAGAAGCCTTCTCGAGATCGCCCGGCTCAAGAATCCCAAGAATCAAGAACTTTGGCTCGAAGCGATTCGACTGGAGCGACGAACGGGTAACGACAAGCAGGCGGATACGCTCATGGCCCGTGCTCTTCAAGATTGCCCATCTTCGGGACTGCTGCTGGCCGAGAACATCACGACGGCACCTCGCGTAGAACAAAAATCAAAGTCTGCCGATGCGATCAAACGATCCCCGGAAGATCCACACGTTATTGCAGCTGTCGCGTCACTCTTTGCGTCGGAACGAAAGAACGAAAAGGCTCGCAAGTGGTTTGAGCGCTCGGTGATATTGAACCCTGACCTTGGAGATTCCTGGGCGAAGTATTATGCGTTTGAGCTTGAGCACGGTACGAAAAATCAGCAGGAACAGATCCGAAAGCGATGCGTGACTGCAGAACCGAAACATGGAGAAGTCTGGACGAGCGTCGTGAAAGATATGGCCAATCGTCGAAAGACTGTCGCGGAGGGACTGTATCTGGTTGCACAGGAAGTTTTACAGACCAAACACCAAGAGACCTTAAACTAACTAACAATCGAATTGCCACCATTCTATACGGCCTAGATCTTTAGACCGCTATGATTTGTGACCATGGCTGTGTACAGCCGACAAGCTAAGCGTAACAGGAGGCTTGATGAACGATTCGGTTTCCGACCCTTTGCTCTTGACACTGTTGGCCTGCTTCATATTTTCCCATTCGACTCGAAGCAGATTCCATATTGCTCGGCTATCATGGAAAGAAAAATAGGATCGTGTTTTAGGTGATGCAAGACACGAGCAAAAGATGTGCGTCTACGGAATCACAGTACACGTACCGAAAAACTTCTAGAAATTGAGTAGCCAGGACGAAGTGGTCCTTGCTCGGGAAGACACCCTCGTGAAAGCGAAGTACCCAGCTGAATCGTAAAATGGAATCGGCTACCAATATCAATGTCGACATGAGCACTCCAAAGCGAAGGCGTGGTCGAAGGAGGGCATGTCCGCACGTCGCTGGTTTAGGGGCGTTTTCCGACGCGACGACCCCTCCGTTGCCCACACAATTGACATCAATCACAGCCGTAGGATTCTGGCACATTCCCCAATCCATGACAATGTCCCATGTCAAGGCATAGAGTGCGTTAATTCTGCAGTGTGGGTAGAGAAGAAGCGACATATATGGGTTAGGGCATAGTCGCGCACGCAACGCCGTTGGTCATGTTGTAAATGCAACGTACGCCAATAGTGCAATGAGAACGCCCTCTAGTTTCTGAGCTCCTTCAGGATCAATCGTTTGTTGATATGAGGACAGGCAGAGAGGAAAGATGGAAGTCGAATACTTGATGGCGTTCAGAATGTGCTGGTAACGACGCGGATCCCGCTTGATTCTGCCGACCGTGTACATGATCAGGCACTGACGCGCCCGAATAAGGTAGGGAATGGCTGCACAAAAGCTCGGGATCAGAATGCTGTGCATACTTTTGGGGACGGGTTTGGGATAATGAGTCGCCAAATGAAAGAGAAAGCCCCAATCGAAGAAAACTTTGGACAGAGAACACATGGCATCGGCAAAGAATACGTCCACGAAGGGAATAGGGCGCGGTCCTTTGGGGTCGGGCGAGACGCAGGAACAGCGCGGATTGACCAATTCAAAGGCCCGCTGCAAGACAACGACACATGCCGTCCGCAACCACTGAGTGGAGGATAAGGGAAAGCAAATTCCCATGGTGACGACTCCGTAAAAGCAAAAGACGGCTCCGATCGAACCACCCCTGCAAATGTCCATCCAGACGAAGATCGTCATGTGCAAGAGGAACAAGAGCAGCACCGAGAAAATGACGAGTTTATCCCACGACACCCCTCCAGTGTTGTCTCCATCCATGAGACTGTCTTGATAACTGACGTCGTCGTCTCCTAGTTCACTGCTCTTGCCAGTGATGCGCTCTTCCGTGTTGTTACTACTGATTGAACTGATGGCCCCATCTTCGAGCGTAATAATCGTCGAGTCCTTCGCATCCGTTGGTGACGCCTCGCGCTGCTCCTTGACCAAGTCATAGTTCAGCACATGGACGTAATCAATCTTAAAAAGTCGAAAGAAGTAGACGTTCATGCCCCAAAGTCCCACGCTGGCAATGAGTACGGTCGGCGAACGAAGCATGGCCTGGGCCGAGCCCGTTCCTCCTCCGAATATGTCCCCGGCCTCTTGAGTCGACGACATGGCGACAACGAAGTACTAAGCGGGTGATACGGTGCTAGAAACAGCAGACTGTAACAGAAACAAGGGACTATGACGGCCGCAACGCACGAAATTCGCAGTCATTGTGGGTCACGCAACAAACTGCGACTGACGACGAGAGTGCGCGCGCGTTGAGTTGCAAAAAGTTGGGCAGGATGTGGCAGTCGAGCGAGTCCAATCGAATCTTGGGTTCGATTTCGAACGCGATTTTTTTCGTGAAGCACAGTCGAAGACTAAGGTTTACGAAGCGAACTGATAATGGGGCGTCAACAATCGCGTTCTACTATTATCCATACCAGCTTCCACCAATGCATTGTGTAAGAAGATGACTCATGACACCGACCGTAGCAGTTTGCTGCCGCTGACAATCTTGGTCGCAAGGCACAGAATGTGATAGGGGAAGCTCGGTCGCTTGCTCAGGAATCGCAACGCGGCTATTTCCATATACGTGACTCCTCCCACAAACACTAACAGCAACACTGGCTTTTTCGTTTCGGGGGAGGCGAGCGCACCTAAGCTGCCATCTTTCGGTCGGCGCTTGACTGCAGTTGCAAAGTCTTCCGGTGGATGGTATTGGACAAGATCCACCAACCGACCAGGTAGCCCGCGCAGTGTTTCTTCCTTGCCAGTCCATCCTTGAACAGCAGTCTGCACCAGACGACATGTCACGGGTGCGTATCCACTTGAAACGTAGGAAATGTCGTCGGGTTCGACCGTGTCGACTTCGGCATTGATGAGAATCATGGACTTTCGGAGCGTCGAAAAGGGCGACGCCGAGTCGATCCATATGGTATCGCGGCGACGCAGAAGACCAGCCTTTTCCAGATTGGTCAGTACGAAAAGGAACTCGTAGCCGTACGTCTGGACAACATCGCGGCGAAGCGAATCGTAGCGAGACGATTTGATACCCCCGCCGCAAAGCGATTGAAGGCACAACAACCGCAACACTCGGTACGGTGGATACTGGCAAGCAATCAAGTCTTCTAGTTGCTCGTAACACGATTCACCCTCCAGCATGGAGCGTTCCATTTGCCATCTTGCTCGGAATGACGACTCTTCCGAGTTGGCCTTGACGAGTTCGGCTAGGTGAATGTGATTGGTAAGAGATCTGCAGACCGGAAGAGTTGAAATGCTATGGTGAGGTTGCGAACAAAACAAGCTAGCAGCGGCATTTGTAGAGTCCTTGACTAACCTCAAGTTTTTCGTAAAAATCTGGGAAGCACCGCGGAGAGAAAGAAAATAAGTCAGGAGGAGTAGATGAAGTTTGCAACGAGACAAAATTGTGCAACGTACTGGTATCTGCTTGACAAACTGGTGAATCTCGTGCAGGTCTTTCTTCTTTTCCTTATTGGTAAAGTTCGCGTGGGATTCTCGAAGTGCCTTGGCTTGATTCTGTAGAAACGATCCGAATTTCTCCACGTGTTGATCACGAACTTCGGCATAGAGGGAATCGGACCCATTGACGGCGAGTGCAACGCGCTCGCGCGTCGGGGTAGTCTTGTCATCCTCGGGGTTGATGAGATTGACGTCAACTTTGAGAAATCTGTCGACGGGGTACACGTAAGTGAGTGAGTAAGACGCCATATCCGCAAGAGTCAGGCATCAAGCATTCATACTGTCACCTACCCATTGTCAATGCCGACAACGTCGTCGAGCAGCCCTTCATACGTGAGCGGCGTCAGCATGGGCGTCACCATATCCAGTTTGCGATCCATGACCATCATGGCAGCGACGTCTCCTCCTTGAATTGGACCGTCTTTTGTAGCTTCTGGCTCATCTAGCGAAGCAACATACTCCTCTACTGTCAAAGTCATCATCTTTTTCACGACTTCCTCACCAAGCGGACCCAACGACTGGATCCGAGGGATCTTTCCGACAACGTCCTGGATCTTGAGCAAGCTGCGAGCAACTGCAGTAATCACAGTACTTGGTGTCCCTTCCACCTCCGATTCGAGAAACGCATCCTCGTAGTCCAGCGATAGCACATCCGTCTCTAGTGGAAATACGTCGAGCTGCAAGCTGTGCACCGATACATTGGCTGACGACACCAGCCCACTCAATAGTTTCTGACAAATGGCAGTCGTCTGAGGCAGATACACAATACGATGGTGCGTACGTGGACGAGACCAGGATCGAATCCTCGACATGACTTGTACCGTCTGAGACAGGGACGACGGTCTCAAGAAGTACGTCACGACGTCCACGGATGGATCTTCCTCCCACGAGTCTTCAGACTGCAAGAGCGATATTTCGGCGGCCCCCTCCAACGTTTCCTTGGTATGCAAATGGACATGCGATCCTCTGTTCTGTGCAGACGCCGTTGGTAGTACGCGAGTTCCCACAACACTGTTGGGAAGGCCCGGAAAGACGGAAATGGCATCCCAGTTCTTCTTGCCTTTGAAGACGCGCGTGTTAGGGTCCGTCAAGACTTGGCGCAGAAGCAGTCTGCGCATACTCTCATTTCCAAAGACGAGAAGCTGCCGAAAGAGAGGATCTGAGGAGAGCGGGTTGGTTTCCAAGAGCGCAGTAAGTTGTTCTTGATTGTCGAGACGCAGCGCCGCTGGCAGAGCAGGGACAGGATTCCGACGCGACGGCGGAGGCAGAATCACTTGCGCTTCCTTGCTTGCGGCCACCGAAACTTCTCCCCTCGGCGGACTAGATTTCATCATGAGCGTTCAAAGTACAAACTGACAAATAGAGACAGGAGAGAGTATGCTGGTATCGGGATACCGCCCGCTGCTTTTCTCGCCATCAGGGATAAAAAGTGCGCCACCGACTGTGACACAGACACACCCGACCACACCCCATCGGGAACTCGAATCACTCGATCTTTCTAGGCAGAGACGCTGACCTCCAAGCAAGCAAGCAGCCCAGGCCGTGGC
>OLMU01000966.1:0-10595 GCA_900291995.1 Licmophora abbreviata | reverse complement strand
CCTGTGTCATCCTTCGGTCGTGGCGTTGAGCGCGCTGCGACATGGCGAATTCGAATCGTACCGTCTCGTGTTGTCGTTGCTTCCGCCACTCCCGCAAGACGATTGCCACGACGCTCCTGCCTAAGCTCATCGCATCCCCATCGATGCATGGAGGCGTACAAGCGATTCTCGGTAAGCTCAAACGGAAGTCGATTCTATCGCCTCGAAGTTGTCTAGCGATGATCTCGACCGTTGACATTTCTTCTATCTGCCAACTCGAGTGAAGCATTCGACTTGGGTCTACCCATATTTGCCATCCTGCGGTCAAGGACGAACTTGCTCAAACGTCTAATTAGTCCCTCGAACCTTCTGGATGTTCAGTGTACACTTCTAAAACTGGGATTTTCCAAAATCTCTAATCTTCCTTGCGGGACTCCCATGGCACAGACCAACCCAAGCCCCCGCCCCGTTCCTTGTTCATGCCGTTGCCGCGTCCTCCTTCAGCATCGGACACATCCATTACTTTCTCTTCAATATCTCCCATTGCTCGCTCATATTCTTCCTTGCCCATGCGGTTTATTATCTTGGAGACCCCAGAAGACTCTTCCAACTTCTTAAACGCAAAATCGACAATGGGAAATCCGTACGCGGGGTAGAAATGGTGAACGAAGGCCCGAATTGCTGCGGGAATGTAGCTTATGCGAAACGTATCCAAGGGGAACTTAGTTTCCAGCAACGGAAGCAGCTCTTCAGCTGAGATGCGTACAATGTCATCCACAGGGGGCACGCCCACGTTGACCGACACTAATCGATCTGTAAGGTACCGAATAGGCTCGGGGAGTAGAATATGTTGCACGCCGACGCTTGTGTAGTTCTGATCGACGGTGTCCTTGAACATGTCTCGAAAGCGAGGCCATCCATCCCAGCTCTCAACGATGGCTCTCGTTATGGATCGAAGTGAGCGGGGAGGACCAGATGCGTACGGAGTGACGCCGTCTTCACCAATATCTCCGATGAGCGGATAAAGAGGATCAATTTCGCTGAACAACCTTACGATGGGATCCCAAGGCTGGATGTATCCGTAGACCATCGACGGAGGAAGGTCAAAAGCACGAAGAACATCGCAGGTGTAGTTTTTCAAATCTGAGTCTGTTGGGCGTCCAAACATGGGTCCTAGGTGGTCATCCCACGCGTCGGTTCTCCGCGACATTGGAATTGACGTTACCGCAATCGGTGGTGCACCAAACGTAAAGACCCGCAAGACTTTATCACGAACAAACTCGACTGCAGAACAAAGCGAAGTAGCACGATGAGGAAGACGCGATCAGGGCACAAACTTAAAAACGAACGCAGTCATGCATCGACCTACCTCCTCGCTCCTCAGTCAGAAGTAAGAGTAGCAATACTGACAAAGAGCCTCCGACGGAATGACCGTTAAGTACCAAGCGGTGCGTCGGGGCTGTCAAGTCAATGTATGGTTTCACGTCATCATAGACGGACCGTGCAATGTCCAGCAGACCCGAATGCAGCAGGACACCATTCTCACCATTGAGACTCTCAGGGTTTGCAGTGCAGATGCGATTCAGAACCAGTTCTCGATCAACGTTCTCGTCGGATGCATCAAAACCCCGAAGCGTAATAGTTCGAACAAGCATCGGCGTTCGATCGCGTTTGCTTTTCAACTCTTGGAACTCGTCTTCGTACATGATGCTGTCAGAAACAGTCCACACAATATCATCAGATGTACCATTTGCTACAATCGAGTGTCCCAAGTCAAGAGTGCGTGGAATTGCTTCTTGATATATAGCACCAGACAGCGACGCCATTTCTGCCGCTTTAGCCACAGCCGTCTTCAGATTGGTTCTCGTTATGGATCTGGCAGTCGCAAAGTCGCCAAACAGAGGTTTCGCTTCCGGATTGGTTGTCTTCTTCTCGTCGTCCCCTACCACGAAACCTGCTGACAGAAGACCGTTCGCTAGCGAAACAAGGTTGGCCGTTTCCTTGGTCGCCTCCCTGGCTTGTTCCGATGCTGCAATAACGTCGAGGCCCTGTTCTCGTGCCATTTGCTCCGCGACGGCAACCAAGTCTTCCGCTGCCGCGCTCTCACCTTGGGCATCCTTGGAGGCAATGGCTTTGCTTGCACGAACAATGAGATCTTGTACGGCGTTAGGAGAGATCCTGGACGCTTCTCCGGCTAGAAATTCCAGACGGGATGTCGCCTCGCGAAGAATTGTATCTGTCGTATTTCCAATCACCGCAGAGTTGATATACGCAGTCGGAATTTCTGAAAGCGATCGCTGCATGGTGCCAACGAGCTGATCCCAACTTCCCAACTCTTCGAGCCTCGGCAAGATGGACAGCGGAGTTGTGACATTCTTGACCAGGGCTTCCACTCTTGTGGCGGTCGAATTCTCCATCGACGCATTTTCAGCACTAGCAGCTAGTAAAGCTTCGACATTTAGAAGACTCGCCAATGGCATTGCGATCCGATTTCGCGCGGATTCCACCGCGTCCGCTAGTTCGTCTTCTTCGTCGCCAGGAGGCGAAACAACACGCCGCGTGGCAGAGACTCCCTCCTCGTCGTCGTCCAAACGTACGACAGAAAGTTCCTGTTGAGAGGGAGCAGTGGGTAACAGAGGCCATCTCCTCAGAGAGCTAACCCATGTGGGAAGATCGACTGCCTCGCCGTCGTCGCTGTCCTCTTGGTCTCCTCCATCGTCGTTGCCGCCTCCTTTACCTGCGACAGCAAAGAGGTGTAGTTTCGATGCGGCGAAGGGGCTATCACATCGTATGCGACTCGAAGGAGAGGCTGTCCACGATTTAAATTTGAATTCAGGAAAAAGGGTGCATCTCTCGTGTAGCACCCCTTTTCGCTGACGTGCAGGTTTCACTCCGGCCCCGAAAGCCGTGAATGTGGCCGGGTTGGGGATGAGTGATGTCGTCGATGGTGAACGGATTCTGGGAAGGCCAAAATTAGTTCTTTTAGCCGAGCATAGCAATGATAGTAGTGTAGAAGCTGCGATGACCAGTGTTCTACAGCCGAGGTGCGGCCGTTGCCGATACCGTCGCACCATCGTCATGATGGATTTGCGGAGAAAATGCGTCATGCCATCATTTTCGGAACTTCGAAGGCTCGGACGGCAATGCACGCGCAAAGCAACCGATTGTGCGTGCTCTATTTGGCGGGAAAATGGATACCTGCGACATCGTAGACTCGGTATGATATATATTGTGCGTAGAGAGGCCCAAAGGCGGCTGTATCGAAAAACAAACGGTTGTCATCGCGACCACACAGCTGTCTGTCTGCCAACTCATCTTGAATCTGTCACAGCGTCACGCGCCACACCGCAAAACATGAGACAGCGCGCTCTCATCGCGTTGCATCACTGTGCGGAGAACACTCGTCGTCGCATTGCGCTCTGCACAGCAACAAGCATCGTAGACCTACTGCTCGATCCAGTCTCCTGTGTTAGATCATGGCCAAGAAAAAGAAGGGAGGCAAGAGAAAGAGCCAGACCTCGGCTCAGCGGCAGCCGGCTGCTGTCTCAATCGAAGATACAGTGGACAAAACCAAAGCTACAACGACTACTGCTCCCAAAAACGGCGCCAACGGAAACTTGTCGTCCACTGGCCAATCAAGCGGTCTTCCTGCAGGACTGGAGACGTCCCTGTCCCTCTTTACTCCTCCTCAGCAAGTCTTGTTGAAGTTGCTGTGCTCTCCGATGTTAGGTCAGTCGCATCTATTTGAGAATTGGTCGACTACGTCCGACAAGGCCACGGACGCCTTGAAACTGCAGTTCGTCGCACAGGTGGACGCCTTGAACAAGTCGTATCCGTCCGGTGGACTAGTCGGGTACATAAAGAACTCTCGTGACTTGCTGGCGAAGAGTCGCAAGGGAGAAAATCCACTTGAGGGATGGAAGCCGACCATACCGACGGGACAGTCGTTTGAAATCGGGACCAAGGAGTACGACGACGTGGAAGCGATCGGTGTGAAGGAACTCGGTCACGTCGGATTTGTGCTTGTAGCAGGTGGTCTGGGGGAGCGTCTTGGGTATGGGGATATCAAGGTATGATACGTGGGTGCTGCATCCAAGCTCGCTCTTTCCAATCCTTCCAGCGAGAGCTATGATTGCACTCACATTAGAACTCGCCGCATCCCTCTACTAGATTGGCCTTCCAACCGAAATGGCAACAGAAACGAAATACCTGCAGTACTACATCCATTATATTCTGGCGCTACAGAAAAAGTATGCTCCCGCTGGGAATCGGCTTCCACTGTGCATTATGGTTTCGGGCGATACGAACGCCGGTACGATCAAACTATTGAAAGACAACAACAACTTTGGCATGGAGGACGGTCAGATTACCATTGTGCAGCAAGGACAGGGCGTTCCGGCACTCTTGGACAATGACGCGAAAATGGCACTCGAATCGGACTACAAGATTCTAACCAAGCCGCACGGCCACGGCGACGTTCATGCGCTCTTGTACTCGGACCACGTTGCGACCAAGTGGAGTCAACAGGGAGTCAAGTGGGTAGCCTTCTTTCAAGACACGAATGGTCTGGCGTTCCACACGTTGCCTTTGGTGCTTGGTGTGTCATCAAAATTTGATCTTGTCATGAACTCGCTGGCCGTTCCACGCAAGGCAAAGCAAGCCATTGGTGGTATTGCAAAACTGGTCAACGACAAGGGCGAAAGCAGGTGAGTGAATTTTTCTATGATGCTGTCTTGAAAATCCAATCACGACCGATGCCATGACGATACCAACAATAAAAAGTAGATAGAGACATCTGACTCTTGAAATGAAATGAGAAACCAATGTCGGAGCAATGAAAGTTGGTCGACCAGGGGACGATCGACATGCCCGTACAGTGTATGCGTTTGCACTTTCTCACCAAGTCGTCATTTCTCTCCCTTCTCTTCCCAGGACCATTAACGTCGAGTACAACCAGTTGGACCCTCTTCTTCGTGCGAGTGGACACGACGACGGTGATGTCAACGACCCCAAGACTGGTTTCTCCCCGTTTGCTGGGAATATCAACCAGCTGCTATTTAAACTCAAGCCGTACGCTGCCGCTTTGAACCGTACGAAAGGCGCCATGCCTGAGTTTGTTAACCCCAAGTACAAGGACGCGGAAAAGACAGTCTTCAAGAAGCCGACACGCCTCGAGTGTATGATGCAGGACTTCCCCACCATTTTAGAAGGAAAAGAGGCGGAGCACGTCGGCTTTACCAGCATTGCTGCTGACTTGTGTTTCTCGCCTGTAAAGAATGCAACTACGGACGGCGCAGCCTTACAGGCCAAGGGCTCCCCACCAGGTGTCGCGGCGAGTGGAGAGGCAGACCAGTACGGGGCCGTGCGCACCATTCTGCGGGCTCGGGGGTGTAAGGTCGAGGATGCAGCTCCTGCAACGTTCAGTGGGATCACCATCATTCCTGGCCCTCAGATTGTATTCACTCCAGACTTCGTCACGTGCCCGGGTGACTACAAATCAGCCTTTCCCAGTCCCGAGAAGGTATACATATCTCCGAAGTCGTCTTTGGTTGTCAAGGGATCTGGAATCATCATAGATAGCCTTCGACTCGACGGCGCGCTTGTCATCGAGTGTGAAGAAGGAGCAACTGGTGTCATTCGCAATTTGACAGTGACAAACGAAGGCTGGATCCTAACTCCTACCAACACGAGTGACGACGAAGTAATCGCCATGAGAGGATACGTCGTGCAAAAGAAGGCGACGCGATCGATCGTGTTCAAGAGCGACGGAACTATTGAAGGCGATTACGACCCAAATTCAGCGCCAGAGATGGTAGCAGGGGCCAAGTCGTTGCCATCGCAAGCGGTTGAGAGCGCGGATAAGAAGAATTCTGCTGTCGCACCTTCCGAGGGGTCGACTGTGAAGGAAGCCCCGTCCTTACTTCAGCCTGCGGCTGAGGAGCAGGTAGAAGCGAAAGCCCAGAAGGATGCAAGCGACTGTGGGTGTGCTATTCTCTAAAGCCAGGGCAATAGTTCAGTCGAGGGGAATTGTATGTGTTACACGTGACAGACTGGTATTATGGCAGCCATCTAGCTACAAGATAAAATAGATGGTTACATGCCGCGGTCTCGGCGTTTAAGCAGTTGTGTGGCGCTTAGGCCTACGTTCGGATAGCGCATACGAAGACGGTCAACTATTAGCTTCTAGCTCTCATATTCGGATGATTGAAGGTATACGACTACTGCTACTCATGTAAGCTATCGAACGAATGGTATCCTCATTTACAATGCAGACGCGCGTGGTAGAAGTCGAGCTACTGAAAGCTGCACCTACAAGTTGTAAATATTGCAGGTTTGGCACGTCTCAAGCGAAGAACTGTGTAGTATCGTAGTTGAGTGGCATGACGATACAGTTCTCTTAGATGAAGTATCTAACTACTCCGATGAACCATACAAGTACACTGGTTTAGATGACCCCAACTCGGTTCGCCACGTCAAGGGCATCGAAGTCCTTACTCAATCGAACATAGCTCTTTTTCAGTCCCCGGGGAGTAATGAGTGTGTTGACCTTTTCGCATTCAATGTCGTAAAGCTCCTTGACCGCCGCCTTGATTTGGCGCTTGTTGGCCTTGATATCGACAATGAAAACGAGAGTATTGCTGTCCTCAATGAGCTTCATACTGGACTCTGTGGTAAGCGGGTATTTGATAATGGAATGCTTGTCCAATGTGTTCTTTTTCGGGGTACTCTTTCGCGCATACTTGGGTTTGCGATCCAAACTGAGAGTCTTTGGTTTATAAAAGTGCACCTTGGTGTGAATGCGCGTTCCCTTTTTCGAGATTCCCTTCTTGAGGGCCTTGGAGACCGCGGATGCTTTATCTACGCACGGGCGAAAGAAAGGAAGCATAGAACGAAGTGAGAAACGACAAAAGTGAGTGTGTTGATTGTGGTGATGTCTGTCCGTTCTTCGATGGCAGGAAAGCTCTCCATGGAGCAAGCCGTGGTGCAGCAACGACGACTCGATCTCGGCCTCTCCAAAGTCGAGAGCGATCGTTTCTTCCCCACAGTGTCGTAATGAGTGATATCCACATCAGGAGTTTTCAGTACAATCCAATTCCGCGACGGTTTCGTCTAAATTCTCGTCGTACCTGCTCCTGCCATGGTGGATGTTGATGATGTCGTGAAATCTGCGGCAACGCTGCACTTTCTGGTTGCACGTAGAATGGTACGTGCTGTCTGTACGACAGGAAAATAGTAACGTGTAAGGGGTAGCTACTGCTTTTGACTAGTCCGACGCAGTTAGAACGCTGTAGTCGAGTATGTCGAAGAATACTTTGAACTTGCCGCCAACACGCACGCAACTACAACGCAAAATAGACACGACGACGTGCCTCTGTCGCGATCGTGTAGTCTATTGAAACATGATGCATTCGCTGTGTTGGCAGCCAGGACAGCAAAGATCACAGACACAGACCTTTCTCCAAAGAACAAAATTGTAGACAAGTACTTCTCAAACAGCCGCAGTTGCTCTCCGATCTCTCAGTCGCCAGCCCAAATCTCTTAAATATTCTGTATGACAATGAGCCGCCGACTCGCCATCACGCTCGCCGCCATCGCCCTTGGACTAACTTCGAGTCTCGCTAGCGCCTTTACTTCGCGACCTGCAATCTCGCATCGTCTCCCTGCAACGAAAAAACGAACCTCGTCTCTCTCTTCCGGCCTATTCGGAGGCCTGTTTGGTGGGAATACGCAGACTTCCTCTAGCAACGCCCCAAAGACTGTACTCGACATTCCAGCCAAAGACGTCAAGATGGGTGCTCTACGCTTTTTCCTACAAATCTACTTGGTCGGTGAATGCAACAAGCCTGCTCCCAAGAGTTGGCTTGCCAAGCAAAATGAAGATGGAGGCATTGACATGTACTACACGGATGCCACAGGAATGTGCTCAATAGACATGACCCAAACCAACGTTCGAGTTACTCGACATGGACAAAGGCCATCGCTACAGTATATGCTACAAGAGAGTGTCTTGCTACATGGATTGTTGGATGAACTTACCAATCTAGCGCTCGGCGTGGATGACATCGAAGAAGAAAATAGATTGCTGCGATTGAGCGACGCAGAGGCGATTGAAAAAGCAAGAGAAACGCTGCCCGCAAGGAAGGAGTAGAGCGAAAGACAGCATTAGCTTCAATTGGGATGATATGTTCCCCGCAGTAGACTTGAGCGTGTTCCGTCTGGGTTGCTTGATTCGATTCTCTACCGCAGTGTTAAGCGTCTCTATTAGGTTGTGATGCCGTGATTTTACCGTTCCTATGGTATGGAATAGAAATGTATCTGAGTCTTTGTCTTCTTCCGCGGAAGTGTCCCCATATCACATGAGTGTAGCTGTTAGAGAGAGTACGGTTCGTCGCGGTTTCAGATTGCTCTTCCGGTCATATCGGCGGTATAGGTCGAATCAATCTATCACGCGACGAGTTGAGTCAGTCACGGCGGGACTCGCACGCCGCTGACTCACGAGTTTTGAAACACGAAAACATAGAAGTGGCGACACGCGTGCATTTTGATGACACAGACGAAAAGTTCTGATGAACTGGACTAAGGCGTCGACGTTCTGTTCAAGGTGGCTCCAGTGAGCAGTCCACATCGTAGATGTATGCAGCGCAAGAGACTGCGTGCGTGTGTGCAATCTGAAACGATGGTTTGGAGCAAAAAGTCTTCCTTGACGATGCGGCGTCTTGCTTGTTTGTTGGCCGTGGTTTCGTCATTGTCGGCGGCCTTACCACTGCTACTAGAAGTTGTCCCATCAACCGAAGCATTTACATCTAACCCAAGCTTGCGATTTCGAAATGTATCGACACGCCACTTTGGAACCCCTCGTCGAATGTCTAGCTTTTTTGATGACATTGGAAAGTTCTTTGATGACCTTGGAGGGAGTAGGAAAGAGAATAGTGAATCGAACACGCCGGAAAAGAACGAAGACTGCGACGACGACGAACACGAGGACTATGCGGGGACAACGCGCCTCATTAGCATCCCTGTTGAATCGATCAAGCCCGGTGGTCTTCGACTTCTGCTCATGTTCTACTTGATGGGCATGCAGAACACACCGGATCGAAACTCGTGGAAAGCCGACCAGCCATCGCGAGAGGAGTATGCTGTGGACATGTACTATCACGATCGAACTGCTGCGTTGATGGTTCGCTTGTCCGACTCGCAAATAACGATAGACCGAATGGGATCGGCGCCATCCATGTCGTATCGAATGCAAGAATCCATCATTGTGGATGGTATTCTCGATGAGCTACAACTGTGCGTGTTCGACGGCGACATTGAGGACGCGGACAGGCTGCTCGTACTGCCGGAACCAAAAGATGCGATTGAAAAGGCGCGTGAATCACTAGCGTTTGGCTAAGATATGCGAATTCATATGAGATACTTGACATTATTTAGTACACTAGCACCGGCTATATTTGTCAGAGCTCAAGTCCTAGAAGCCTTCGTCGTTCTCACTACCTCCGGCGTCTTCATTCTGAGGTGGAACCCCATAGAAGTCAGAGGGCTGCGGGTGATGTTGACTTTGTGTTATCCCACTCATGGCCGCTGTCTGCGCGGCCGCTAGAAACGGCCGCAAGTGCTCAGGGATGTGATGCAGGAGGTTGAAACTGTCCGGATTGGTTGCCGCGACTGCCGCATGCAGTGCGCTCTGGGTGGCCCATTGTGTTGCATGCTCAGGATGTTGTGTCACATACGGACTCGCTCCTTGCTGCTGCACCAACGGCTCTGCTGCAATGACTGCTCCTCCTGTATCCATTGTCTCTGGCGCAAAAATGGTAGGAGTAGTACCTCTTCCGGATGGCATCGATGCCGACGAGGGAAGAGTCAATCGAAGGACTTCATTATTGGGTTGGTCTGCCTCTGCTGGTGACTTTAAAGGTCGCTTCTTTGCCGGTTTGCGTTTCTTGAGAGGCTTACTAGGAGGCGATACCCCTTCGTCGTTGTCTGTGAGCGTGTCGTCTGATTTCTTTCGCTTCTTGGAGGAGGCCGGTTTCTTCTTGTCCTTGGCGCTTCGTTTCTTTATCGGACTCTTTTTTGCTGGTACCGGCTTTAACCACACAGACGAGGCTTCTAGTTTTCCTTGTGGACTCACGTTTGCCGCTATCTCCTCAAGCCAATAGCGACGCTGGGCCTTTGCAACCGCGACAGCCTCTTGAGCCACAACCATCGCATGGGTCAAATGCTTGTGCGCCTCTCTCCACGCCGCGAGCTCCTCTGATACTGCCGCTGTTCTCTCCGCAGTGGCAGCTTCCATAGTGTAACTCTCCATGATGTCAATATGATTGGCAGCGCGTCGTGTGCTCAACTGTTATCCTGCTGCCGCACGCAGTTGCATCAACATGGTCCCCGCAGGGATCGCGTCATGAGAGCTCTCCGGAGATCCGTATTATGTCGAACAGAGAGAGCTCGCAAAGATGGATCGTGTGCTCTCAGTTGAAAAGTGATTCGATTGGATTCACTATCATCTTTTGTATCAATCCACTGCCGTTGAAACTGTTAAATTGAACATACGCATCGTAATATATCATACAATAGCTTTATGGGAAGCTCCAAATTTTTTGGCACTCCACTTGCCGAGT
>OLMU01000960.1:0-11981 GCA_900291995.1 Licmophora abbreviata | reverse complement strand
ACTTGTTGTACCAGTTCCTTGTTCGGAACTAAAATGATCGCTCGACAAAAGTCATACCCCAAGTCCCCATGCTGCTTACGCTGAAGAATATCATCCACCAGTGGCAGTAGATACGCAAACGTCTTGCCACTCCCCGTTTCAGCGCCAATAGTGACGTCGTTTCCTTCCGAAATGGCTTTGTAGGCGGCAGTCTGGACGGCCGACGGACGAGTCAAACCGACGCTATTTGTGATTCTAGAAAGTAGAATAGGGGATGAGACTCCCATAGATTCAAATGACTCGTGAGACGGTGCGAAGAAGCCGGATGATGATAGATCGCCCTCATCAGTCGAAACTTTGGAATTGAAGAGTCGCCCTACTGCGCGGTACGCCCGCGGCGACGGTGCTTGATACGAAAAATCTGACAATCCATCTATTCTCCTTGTCCAAGGATGATCACTGACTCTGGAATTTTCTCCCCGGTATGACAGTGAAGGTCCCATCAAGTACCTTGACTTGATGGCACATGGAGACGACGACGCTCGTCGCGTCCGGACAACAAGGCCATGAACGGATTTCATCAAGACAGGCAGCAGAAACAACACTTTTCCCAAGCACACGTGTCTGTGTTGTAAGATTATCATTCAACAGGCAGTTTGGGATACCAACACACACTGCAAAGGATGCTTGCTGCGAAAGTCGAACGAGAGAGAGGGCAATATAATATGGCTCGCCATCGTCACATAGATTTCTGTTTTGTCGGCTGGAAAATGCTGTCCGCCGACCGTAAGCAGGAAATGGGTGGTCGCGCGCGCGCTTAATGTGCGAACAGGCGCATGGCAGACGAAACTTCCCTCCGATGCAAAAAATCTGCATCGCGTTGACAGTTGACACACACAACTAGAACGCAGTTTGAGTTGCAGTTTGGAGCTGCAGCAACCTTGTCTTGGCTCCATTGGCGGTGACTTTCCTTCCCGTTTTCAAGTGTAGGCATGACTGCGTCAGCTGCTGCGGCCACGGCGGCCAAGAATCTTCCAAAGTTTCGCTACTTGTCGGCGTGGTGTAAGTTTGACATTTCGGCGTGATATCTATAACTTCAAACTGCTTATAGTAGCTATGTGGTAGTCCAAGTTGAGACGCACCGTCGGTTCTCACCATTGCGAGTGTTCTTTTCCTCCAGTCTGCCCCTTTGCGCACCGAGCTACCTTGGCATTGGAGCACCATGCTGGCAGAGTCGAGTACGAATGGGTAGAGGCGCTGGTACGTGAGCCCGTGTTGAAAAGACGTTGCTCAAGTGTGATTGTGCTGCGTCGCGAATCTCACCCACCTCGTTCCCGACATGTATGCTTATAATCTAATAGGGCTGGGAGCAACGTAAGGATGAGCACAACGTGACGGGGACTGGGAAAGAATGGTGGTATCACTGGAAGGCGGACGAACTGCGTCGCGCCAATCCATCGGCTCTGGTCCCTACATTGATCCCGTACGATGCCGCAACGAAGGAACCAGACGAGACAAAGAGTGTCTACGAATCATTGGTATCTATTGATTTCATTGATCAAATTAGTGGTGCAACTGGAACCGATCGGCTGGTACCGGAAGACCCGTATGAGGCGGCACGCTGTCGGATTTGGGCCGACCGTGTCAATCGCGATTGCTGTTCTCCGTACTATGGCGTGTTGGTGCGACTGGAAAACGAGGAACGTATGGAACACTTTCAGAAGTTACTGGTCGGCTTGAAGAGTTTCGGCAAAGAGCTCCAGAAAACGTCGGGGCCGCTCTTTTTGGCAGACGCGCAGCTCTCCAATGTCGATTTGGCACTCCTTCCATGGGCGTTTCGGTACTACGTCTTTGAGCACTACCGAGGACCCGAGTATGTCATATCGCAGGACGATCCGGAACTGAAGCCATTCCACGAGTGGTACAGCCATGTGGTCAATCTCGACTGTGTAAAGAGAACGTTGCCTGACAAGGACCGATATCTCGAACATATTGGCAAGTACGCCGACTCCAGTGCTCGAAGCAAGGTCGCCAACGCCGTTCGCAGAGGCGTAGCGGCGCATGAACTCGACGACGAGAAGGATGAATACTAAGCTGCGTAGAGGATCGGCTGTAAAGACTGTGCTAATGATTCTACTGACAGCAGATTCATAAAGTGTCATCTTACAACACTTGTAATGTGGTTTAACATGAATGGTACATACAATTAGAGCAGCGATATCGACTTGAGACACACTTGTAGCAGCAGAAAGTGTCTCGCCTCGCCTCGCCCCACGTCACCCCCTAGCAAACGAGCATGAGATCAAAAGAGTAACGCCGCCTTACATTCCGGCACTGGCACAGAGATCCGTAATCTCCTCGATTCCGGTTGGAGAGGACGATATGATATCTATTGGTGCACTCGCTGCCCGCCGAAATGACTTGGAACAGAGTCCTCGTCCCTGTCGCTCGACGTGCTCGCAATCTCTCGGTGCCGAGTAAGGAATGCCGTTGTCAAACATCAATAGCTCGCCCTTCTTGAACTCCTTCCATCCAGCCTCGTTCGTGAGGGGCTTCGTTGTAATGACTGCGACACGGTCTTGAGGAGTTGTCACCTTAGAAAAGTCGATCGAGTAGTCCACGTCAATCAGTTGTGCAGTCGAAAAGGGTGGTTCTCTTACAATATAATACAACCCATTCCAAACTTTGGATCCAGGTCGACTTCCGGGCCACGAGTAGGCAAAGAGCGTGTACTGTCCACATCCCAAGAGAAAGTTAAAAATCGTCTCATCGTCCCGCCCCTGAATAATTTCATCACAGAGACGTCGAATCGTTTCATGCAAAATAGGCAAGGTGGGGAGTGTCGGAAATTCTGCCTTGAGAGCATTGAGAATGGCACAAAAGACAGCTTCCGAGTCGGTATCTCCTACGGCATGATAGTAGCAAACGTCGCCAGGTTTGGTCTTGCCTAACAGGGGATGTTCATCATCCATATTCTTCTTGCTAAACTTTGGCACTTCTCCATTATGAGCAAAAGTCCATTGAATGCCCCACTGGTGATTTAAAGTAAGGGAAGATAGAACGAGCGATACCAGTCAGCCCAGTAGTTAATCATGCTAGTTCGCAGAACCATTCTACTATACTCACCATTTCACGCTGAAACGGATGTACATTCTCCAGCGACACCCCTCCTTGTGTCGCATATCGAATATGTGCCATCATATTGTAGGTTTTGACGGGATATTGTCGTACGAGCTCGGCTATCGGCGACTCGGCCGCAGGCTGATCGTCTAGAAAAGTCCGCAATGCATTTCCCTCGTAAATTGCAATCCCCCACCCGTGCGAATGTATGTCGGTACAGCCACCCCGACGACAGAAGCCCTGGAAAGAAAAGTTAAAGTCGGTCGGCGCAGCACAGTTCATTCCGAGCAACTGACACATCGTGAATAAAATGAAGAAGCCTGACGTGAAAAGTCAGCGCTTGTTACTCAATATAGCCGGCGCACACAATCGTACTTCTGGGCGCGATACACAGTGATGACTCCAAAATTGAGAGTTTGGCCCCAAATTAACAAGCAGAAGGCAGTAATGTAAAGTGATTTAATCCTGTCTTCTGAAAGAGTCTATCGCAGTCGCATTCCTGAAAGATTCCAACGGCACGATAGAGTCAACGACGCAAGATTCTGTCCCAGCTGTGATTGAAGCAGCGAAAGACACACCCATTCACGAGTGATGTGGCGTTGGTCGTCGCAGTCGCCAACACAAAGAAGACGTCGCGATCGCTCGGCTTCCTCCATTCAGTATGGCGCGGAGGACGCCACGTGGAGGACATGGCGAATATCGAGCTACGAAGTCTGCTAAACTCAGCACATCGTAGTGAATTGAGTCGAGGGATTCAAATCTTGTCGCCGCGCCGTCCATTATGCGACGCATTCGACATCGACCATGAGGCTGGTGTTGATGTGACTGTTGTAACGGGTACCTTGTCGAACGACGTTTCTCGTGTTCAGGTCTCTCCCTTGAAGACTATGGACAAGCCCCCTCGGCCGAGAAATCGGCCCAGAAAACGAGGAGGCGCCAAGCGATCCAGCAGCAACAACAACAAGACCAAACAGGGAGGGCAAGGACATCCGCATCAGCCACAGGCTCCTCAGCTCAAGCTCACACTGCGTCATGTCGGGGGCGTAGAGCGGAACGGGACAGTGGCAGGAATGATCGAACTAGTCAAAAGCATTGTGAATCAAGCCAATCAAGACACTCTTTCTGGTACAGGCAGTGGAGCTCGTAGCAACAAGCCTGCGGCGGTGCTTCCCATTCGGCTCGATGCTGTGTCTGTGCAGAGCTTGGTTGAGGCGGAACGGATGGCAATCGAGCGGGCGGAGAAGGAATCAGCCAGCGCCGACGCACATGAAGAAATCAAACAAGAAACAGGAACAGGCGGAGATGTGACGGGAAATACCACCCCTGTCGAGACGACCGCCATCAGCGACGAGCCGGAAAAATCAACTGTCGACTACGCGAGTGCTGCCCGAATGCAAGAGGCCACTAATGAGGACGAAGGATCATCCTCTGAGCGTCTCTCTATTCAAGCTCGTGTGCTGTACGCCGTGCCACCGAAAAAGTCTCGTCGGCGCGGAATCAAGACGGGGTGTGCTTACTTGGTACTGTCGACGCCGATCAGTAGTGGCGATGAAGTTCCAGCTGCGACTCCTCCTGTCCCGGTGTCGAATGACACTCCAACCATGCCCGTCGTTGAAGATCCAAAGGAAACCACCAACGTACCTGCTCCCACCGCCATGATACTAGCTGAAAGATCTCGCATACTGGCCTTGGGTCGATTGCAGCTTCGCAATGCACTGGAGGCCTTGATGCAGTGTGCGGAGCGGGATTCAAAGTCGGCGGATCCGCAATACGCGGGATGCATCGTGGAACAGTCGCTGAATCCGAAAACGTGGAAAGCGAAGCCTCACTTTGACAATCGTGTCGCTACTATTGAGACGACGGGCGACTACAAAGCGTTTCAAGAGCAGCAGACGAAACAAGAAGAGGAGCGTCTGGCGCGGCCAAGGCCGACTCCTGGTGGCGGGACCGCAAGTGCTGCTTCTACTACTTCTGATACTGCTAATGCGTCTCCTGACAATGGACAGCCGATGGCGGCGTTGGTCTTGCATTTGCGTGCCAAGCGTCAAAAGGATTCGAGACGCAAGAAGACGATGAGAGTGAGTTCCAATATGGACGGTTCCTCGGCGAGGACGACGTCCTCCAAGAACCGAAAGACGGGCGGTGGAAAAGCAAAGACGAGTGGTGCTGGGGGAAAGCAACAGCAAAAGAAGAAGAAGAAGAACAAGGGTGGCAACAAGAGTACCAGCACGTCGAAGACTCCCAAACGCGCGAATTTGACATTGATGGACAAAATGAAGGCACCGTGATTTCGTTATGCCGATACGTTCGTGATGACATTGCTTTCGTCGTGTTGCTCTCAAAGTATAGTGTCGACACGCGACTTGCCGGACGAGACGACGAGGCTCGACGGTAGATCCCGGTTCGTCGACTGCTCCTTACAGGAGATTGGATAGGGATGGCTCTGAGAGTAACGTCGCAAAAGACCCGATGGATTGTCGATTGCGCCTATACCCGCATATAGTACCGAGAAGCCGCGGATACGACGTGCGATATTAGACATAATCCTTTGTCAGCAGCTCCATCCCATGACTGGTTCTCTTATCCTTTGGGTTTACTTTGATTTCTTTTTCGCTGCTTCGGCCGCTTTCCTCGCGCTTATCTCGTTGTCAGTATACTTTTCGGATCCTGTGACCTTTCTGACGATCTTACGAACAATCTTGTAGAACCAAAAGGCGTTGAGCAAATGAAACGACATGCCAATCACGAACGAGAATGCCAAGAAGTACCCCGGAAAACACGTCTGCGTATTGCGAGTCCTGTAAAACTCCCAGATAAATCCAGACCAGACGTAGGGGGCGATGAGGATACGGAATAGGAAAAAGGAGAATGCAAAGCAGAGTTGATTCGCTACGCTCAGTAGCGGAGGGAAGGGCGCCTTGACCATGGCCAAGAATACCGTCGAAACTTCCATACTGAGCAATGGCGATATGATATGCGTCCCGTCGTGTACAATAAAGAACCACATGCATGTGACCGTGATGAATCCATGAAAGATAAAGTCCCAGCCGAGATCGAGTCCGTTCAAGACGTCAAAGATCGAGTATCCCATGGTCATGGCTGGCAGGAGCCTGTGCAAGCTGGTCAGTGGTCCCATGCAGTCGACCGTACGGACGGGTGCGGGCGGATCCGAGGCGTATGCGTCCAGCCACAAGCAGACGACACTGCCAAAGGCGATCGGCAGTGCATGAATCAAGGCCAGCCAGTCGACGCCGCGACTCTTCCCGAACGACTCTCGGACCACCAGCAAAACCAGCGCTGTAACGACAGCGACCGTCCATGGATTCCAGTCGTTTGCTCCATATGCATCGAGCGGACCAATCACATACTGGTAGAGAAAGGGCGACACGCCGGAGAGTGCTTCTTCGGTGCTGCTGCCCATGGTCAACACGATGATGATGGTGAAACGCTATTGACTTTTCTGATTGACCCTTCGAATCAATCTTGAAATATTGAAATCTTCCATTTTCCGATCACAAATCTGGCGTTGCCGCGCACCGCGCACCCCCTCACAAACTCACAATCAACACAACCATGGCGCTGACAACAGAGGAACTCCCCGTGATATTTTCCGATGTACATCCCATTTCCCAGGATGACGGCCCTTCGCCTGTATGTACGATTGAGTACAAGCAGGATTTCATTACGGCGTATGATTACATGAGGGCCATGCTGAAGGCGGACGAGCGCTCTGGTGCGTGTGTGTGTCGCGCCTTGCTCTCTCATGGTCGCTGTGTGTATCACTCTCCGTTGGTCTCACAAGATGGTAGTATCGTCTCTTTCTCGTCAATAGACCGCGCGTTGAAACTTACAGCCCTCTGTTTACAGCTGAACCCAGCGAACTATACAGTTTGGCATTTTCGTCGTCAGTGCCTCCAGTCCCTCGGTCTGCTGTCGTCCAACGACGAGGCTCTGAACCGCGACTTGCACCTAGCAGCCAGTCTCGGTGGGTCGAACCCGAAGAACTACCAGATATGGTACCATCGAAGGGCATTGTTGGAAGCTGCTGGTATGAGCACGGAGCGAGCACGAGGAGAACTGGCGTACGTTGCCACGGTGCTGGAGCAAGACGGAAAGAACTATCACGTGAGTATGAATATTGGCAGGTGCCTCGTCGCATGTCAATTGCCTAAAGAACATTCAACTTACGTGTACGTCACGTTGTATCTATTCTTTCTTGCAGTCTTGGTCGCACCGTCAATGGATCCTGCAGACTGTCGACGACCATGTTCTTTGGGACGAAGAGCGAGACCACGGTACGACCATTGCTAGTATCTCGCACGGGCGTTGTATACAGGCTCTTTTTCTTTCAAAGATGGCGACAAATTACTGACACTGTTATGGCTTCTCATCTTGCCAGCCCACTCTCTTATTCTGGAAGACCCGAGAAACAACTCGGCTTGGAATCAAAGGTGGTTTGTGGCTCACAAGGGCTCGCCGTCGAATTCACTATCACTTGATGACGCGCGCAAGGAGGCTGCCTACGCTCTTTCTGGTGCCAAACTTGATCCATACAATGAATCTCCATGGAGGTATCTCATTGCGGTTATGAAGGAACAGCGTGAATTGGTTCCAGAGTATGAGGCAAAGGCCACAGGATTGACGTCGGTGTTGGAAGAGGCTGGACGAGATCCCAACGGGTGCTCGAACTTGACTTCGGCGCGAATCGACTTGCTGGAGTTTCAAGGCGACAAGGAATCTTTGGAAAAGGTAGGTGTCGTCAGGATTGACTTGGTTGCACCGTTGTGTTGCTTGCAGCTATGATACTAATGATCGATTGCGATGCCCTATTGCTTTGTTAGGCACTAGACTTGGCCAAGGGACTAGCATCAGAACACGATACGATTCGAAAGAAGTACTGGCTATTGCGTGTCGACGAAATGTTGGCGGCGCTGTCGTAGTCGTAGGATAGTTTAAAGGATAGGGAGAGGTGATGGTTCTGTGCGTATACGTATACATTTCTCTAACACTCGTCCATGAATGTTGCCGGTACGACGGACGGCCCTCCTGACTCGCCACCTCCACTCCAACTCTTTTGGCGCGCCCACGAAATTCTTGCAACCAAAATTTGGAGCAAATATAGCTTTGGTTGTCTTGCTGTGGGACCATGGTGAAGCGACAAAAAGAAAAGCAATATCAGTCGGCGCGAGAGCATCGCGCCAATGCACAGCGCCGTGCCGGAACATCGGTCATCGGCAATAACGTCCAGCGTCGCCTTCCCTTTGATTGCTGCGCTCTGACTCTGACGCCCTACGAGCATCCTGTGTGTATACCGCAGCAGCAGCAGTACGGAATTATCTTTGAGAACGAAGCGTTGCTCCCCTTCTTGCTCAAACACAAGGTAGACCCTGTCACTGGAAGTCCCATGACGACTCGGGATATCCTTACTCTTACAATTGACAAGGACGAGGAAGGCCGTGCTCAGTGCCCCGTTTTGACCAAGCCGTTGAGCGATCATATGAAGATTGTCGCCATTCGACAGCCCACCACCAACGAGGCCAATGTGTATTCGTACGAGGCGTATCATGAGCTAAACGTCAAAACGAAGAACTATGAGGATCTCGTTTCGGGAATGAAGTTTAGTAAGAAGGATGTTATTGTACTGAACGATCCCAACAATGTCGAGCTAAATCGACTGCGTGATATCAACAACTTTCATCACATTCGCATGGCACGAACGGAAGAAAGCAGCAATACGAAGGATACGGGTGTAAGACATAGTGTGACGGCTACGCGAATCTTGGAAAAGATACAACAACAGTCGGCCAACAGGGAAAAGCGTGAGTTGAGCTCTTCCACGAAAGACGTCGACGCGGGCAATGGATCGTCGGCAAAGAAGCTCAAAATATTCAGCGATGCCGTCACGGGTGTGCAAATGACGTCTGGCAAAGTATCAGGATCATTCACGAGTACAGTCATGGAGGTGTCGCATGAGAGCGACATGCGAGAAGCGACGCAGGAAGAGCTACTCGCGGCTCAGTTCAAAGTCATGCGCAAGAGAAAGAAAAAGGGCTACGTGACACTTCACACGAACATGGGAGATATTGGATTAGAGCTCGATTGCGACATTGCGCCACGAACATGCACGAATTTCATGGGACTCGCAGAGCAAGGCAAGTATAACGGTACAAAGTTTCATCGGCTCATTCCAAACTTCATGGTGCAGGGTGGGAAAGGCCACTCGGACGAGAGTTTATGGGGCGGACCCTTTGCGGACGAATTCGACGATCGGCTGAAGCATACAGGACCGGGAGTTCTTAGCATGGCCAACAGCGGACCCAAAACAAACCGACGGCAGTTCTTTCTCACCTTCAAGAGCTGCAACCACTTGGATCGAAAGCACTCTGTCTTTGGGCGTGTCGTTCGCGGCCTTGACGTGTTGCAGGCAATGGAGCGCGTTCCTGTTGACAAGAAGGACCGGCCGACGAAGGAGCTCTCAATCCTGACGATTGAAATTTTGGTTAATCCTGCAAAGGAGGCTGAGGAATCCGAGCGGCAACGAATCGAAGAAAGCGCAGAGGCAAAGAGGGTCGAGCAAGTGTCCCGAAAGTCTTCCGCCTTGGGGGGAAAGCGGCATCCAGGTGGTGCCGGCAGCGTACCAGGACTCGCAAAAGGATCCGCTGCGAATGATTCGAAAGCCAGTGTGCCCACAGTTGGAAAGTACCTGCCAAAGGCTGCAATACAGGCTGATAGCATCACCGCGTCAGAAGAAAAGAAAAACCCGCCAACGGGGGTGTCGAGACTTCCGCCGCCGCCAAAGAGGACGACGTTTGGAAACTTTTCGGGTTGGTAGTATGCGCTTATGAGTAGGTACTCTCTTTAAGAGCTGTGTCAAGTCAAATATGTCAAGTTTTAGTGAGAATGCGGTTAGGTTCCCGTCGAACGACGTGTACGATAACACTTCTTTTTCAAACGCCCACACGGTGGATTTTTGGCGAGCTTCAACTTGAAGCGCGCGAGCACGCCCTTTCCACGAACGATCCGGCGCAGAGTTGAAAAGCTCGTTCTTTACTATGGCAGAAATATCACAAAGAACATAATAGACGCACTAATACTTAACAATAGACGTCAGTGACGCATAGGTGAGTGGAGTAGCTGAGTGACAACGTGTTGCAAAAGGAAGTTCTAGTATTTTGAACATGGTCAGGTCGGTCACAATCAATGACAAGAGCGCAGCCAACAGCGCCTTTCTACTCAAGAAGCTTCCAGAAAGTATACAAGCGAGAACCAGATCACTGTCAGACCCGACATGAGGATGCTAGAAGAAGCGACAGAGCCGCAAGATGAAACGCAGCTACACGATGAGGTGAGTGACAGATCTGCTCGCTGCTCGAGTGTTCGGGTGTTCCGTTGTACCGGGAAGCTTGGAATTCTCACGTTCTTCTGTCTCCTGCTGTGTTCTCTTGCAGACTTTCCTTACATCTCTGAACGACAACTACTGGATCATGGCCCTAGTTGTGTTCGCGTCGATGTTCGTCCTGGTTCTTGTCGTCTGCGTCCTTCGGGAGCACTGCTGGCACAAGTACGGCGTGGAGGTTTGTCCTGGAGCGGCAGGGAGCTACCGACGCCGCCAGGATCGGGAAGTGGCATTGCAACTTCAAGAGCAGGATCGACAGATAGCGTTGGAACTTCAATCTCAGCTCGAACGAGAAGTACACGAAGCGAGTATCGTCAAGAAACGAAAGGAACGTCGTGAGAAGTACGTCAAGTACTTGGAACCGTACACGATGGTGAGTATCATAATAGGTCTCGTGTTCCCTGGCGAAGTGGTTCGCACAGATCTCTTATCGTGATTCTTATCATGACCTGTGCTCATGTTCGTCGTGTTCTTTTCCTTTTTCCTCAGACTGTGCGCCCAGACGACCTGTGCGATTCGAGTCGTGATGCGTCCAACCCTTGCGAGAACCACCATGATGATGTGGAAGCTCAGGGTAACCTAAGCCACGACCATGGCATGCTGACACTCCCGACCACGACTTTGAATCGTCCTTGTCGCCATGTGGAAGCCGAATGCGCCATTTGCATCGCCCAGTACGAAGAAGGCCACAAGGTTGTCTGGTCCAGTCGCAACGAGTGTCCTCACGCTTTTCATGCCGACTGCATGCTGACCTGGCTCTCCAAGGGCAAGAAACGATGCCCCATTTGTCGACACTTCTTCGTCCCAGGTGTTGCCATTGACGGTGTCAAGACGATTGTCGACGAAGAGGATTGCCAAGAACACGAACAAGTGCCTTCGCGCGATAACAACGAACAGAGCGACGGTGCATGCGACGACGAGGCCATCCTTGAAGAAATGCCTTCCTCACATCGCGTCGACTCGCCTTCTCTGAGTGGTCTGGATCTGTCCGTCTAAGACATGCTTGTCGCTCAGATCCGAGTTTAGATTCCAGACAATCTGCGCGTTGAGGGAGCTCCATCATCACCGAGCAAACGACTACATTGCTCGGCATGTACCAATTCATTTTTAGCTAGTATAGACTGACCCAGATGCTGCGCTCACCCGCTGCGATTACACTTTAAACCTTTTAGAAACACTTGCTTGGAGAGATTTTTATGAGTAGTATAGACGTAGCTTTATCCAAGTAGTATGATGAGCAGGTAGCACGACTCTTGACGAATCAAAAATTATCTTGAACACACTTTTTCGCGTCCATGTCAATATCGATTCCCCACGGACGTCCATCGAATTGCCATAGGTCCTTCAGGATGATATCTGCCTCATGTTTGTAAATACGAGTGTCCATACGCGGATCTGGGACGGCTATCACAACAGAACAACCCGCAGCCTTGGCGGACTTGACCCCAGACAGGGCATCCTCGAACACCATGCATTCGGCTGGAGT